>CAIGQW010053379.1:968795-982956 GCA_903798125.1 Danio choprae
GTGTGTGTGTGTGTGTGTGTGTGTGTGTGTGTGTGTGTATATTGAGCCATGATGTAAAAATTATTCTTGCTTAAATTCAAAACAAAGGTATGATTGTATATAATAACATCAAACAAATTAACCTAGCGAGTTAATGGAGTCACAAGAAAGATCATATCCATGATGTCACAGACTATTTCTGTATGAATGTATGTGACTATCAGCTGTCTTCATGACGGAGTGGCCAGTCACACTCTCTTTGACCCAAGTTAAAGCATAACCCTCACTGTCATGGACTTTTGTGAATGGGATACACGATAATCTTGTATTTTTCTTGAATTGAATTTAGCAGCTCTAGTCTGAAATTCAAGTAGTTAATTTTGATTACCATTGAAAAGCGCTTAACATGCTATAATGACATGAATTATTAATAAATATCACTGGGGTAGTTATAAAAGTGTACAAGATATCCTTGACGTGTGCTACAATCACACATCTTTGGTGTACTGTATTAACTGTGCCCACCCACATGTAGGCATGTGATTTCGCCCCCATGGAGAGAGAACGTGGTGCCCCGCAGGATTATTCTGTGTGTGGGACCCTTCACCTAAATATCTGAGGGTCCATTCAGGATATCCATTAAAACACTAAAGCCAGCCCATGTGAGCTGATATTACAGGACATCATGTGATATATTTATAGCAGTATATATTATAACCGCATATGTTTATAAACAATGATAATTCTATTAGGGCAGCACGGTGGCGCAGTGGGTAGCACAATCGCCTCACAGCAACAAGGTCGCTGCTTCGAGCCCCGGCTGGGTCAGTTGGCGTTTCTGTGTGGAGTTGCATGTTCTCCCTGTGTTTGCGTGGGTTTCCTCCGGGTGGGTTTCCTCCGGTTTCCCCCACAAGTCCAAAGACATGCGGTATAGGTGAATTGGGTAAGCTTAATTGTCCGTAGTGTATGAGTGTGAATGAGTGTTGATGGATTTTGGGTGTGTATGAATGTTCCCAGGGATGGGTTGCAGCTGGAAGGGCATCCGCTGCGTAAAACATATGCTGGATAAGTTGACGGATCATTCCGCTGTGGCGACCTCTGATTAATATATATATATATATATATATGAAATAATGTGCTCTACAATTCTATAAATAGGTCCAGCTCAAATATCAAAGGACATTTTCTGCT
Source organism: Danio choprae (assembly GCA_903798125.1). Lineage (NCBI taxonomy): Eukaryota > Metazoa > Chordata > Actinopteri > Cypriniformes > Danionidae > Danio > Danio choprae. The sequence continues at coordinate 969,966 of CAIGQW010053379.1, forward strand.
GATTAAGAACAGGAGTACTTAAAACCTCACTTTGATTAGTTTATCTCTAATGTACTAATTTGTACTAATTGTGTCTTCTATGAAATTCCTGTGAATTTTTAGGCTGATTCAGAGCTACAGTATGTTCTCACGGCACGAGCGGGGATTGGTTGTCTAGCACGTAGGCCACGCCTTTTCCGTGACGTACACGTTTGCATATATTCCCACGTGCAACTAAGTTCTCATAACGCATCAGACACAACGGAGGTTAGACTGCGAGTATAGCTTTGAGTCGAACTTTTTCTACATCGCTTTTATTTTAAGCGTTTTGCGGCATCTAGGTTGAAAATCTCCTACCAGACTGGATACAATGAAGTACATCATTGGAATAGGAGGGTAAGTGGCTTTCGAATAGTACTATCAGCTACAGAAGTTACAATGTTTACCATCCAGGCATGTGCTTTTAAATATATTCAAGGGAATGTTAAAATATTTTGGTGACGATTTTGTTTGTTAAATTCTTGCTGTGTTTAATTCCCACTCGTGACGTTTGGGAAGTGTGTTTTCACACAATCGCGAGGTTTGAAGCGTTTGTTTAAGTTTTGAGCGGGAGATTTAAAATTGCGAGCGCGCCGAAATATTTGAATGTTTTTAACCGTCATTCGCGCCCTGATATCCCTAGCCGTCTATTATTAATGTGTTTTATTACGTATAAAGTACGTTAACAGTATTTAAAACTGTTTTCCATTTAAAGTGTAATGTTTTATGTTGTTTGTGATTTGTTATGTGCCTCACAACCTGGCTTTAAACAAAGGACGAAATATTACAACAATAAAAAGGCCAAAGTGTTGCTATAGTTTATAATAGTAATGTACATTTTAAGAGCTTATTGTATTCAGCACTTGTGGAAATCATCAACAATGCAATCCTGAGGTTGGTTTGTTGTCATAAGACAGCTGAAGGGCTGACAATGCCATCCCGCCATTTTCACAAGGATAAACTTTTAATATGCGCGATTAATTCGAACAGTACACTTAAAATTAATGTAACCCTCCTTCGTTTTACCCAATGTTTAGTTTGGCTTTATCGTTTTAACATTCATTTTTGTGTTTATCTATTTATAGTGTGACTAATGGTGGTAAAACCACCCTGACGAACAGGTTAATAAAAGCCTTACCAAACTGCTGTGTGGTTCACCAGGATGACTTTTTCAAGGTGAGTTCATCTAAATGTAATATTTATTTCATATTTCTGGTTAGTTTTATCAAAGCTGCATCAAATACATCTTTAATAACGCATAACAATTGCAGTACATGGTTTCCTTTTGTAATGTTTCAGCTAAGTAATTAAACTATTTTTATTTTATTTGGTAATTTTAAATGTAGCTCTTATTTTTTTTCCTGATTGGTAGTGCATGCATGGGTTCAGAATATAATGTTACGACAAATAATCCAAGGATTATTATATTAGTAAATCCAAGTGTTGGATTTTATTTGGTTAAATTTGGGTCTGTTTGAAATGGCTTGTGAGAGCTCAAATGCTGGTCCAGGATCAGTTTCCTCCTATCAAGTTGTATTCATCAGGTTATGATGGCCGAGACCTGATTCTAGATCAGCAGTCTGGCTCTCTTAACACACATGACGGCAGATGTAGATGATGGCGTTTGCTACAGTGTTTTACTGGTCACTGTTATTTCAGCCGCCGGATCAGATAGCAGTCGGAACGGACGGCTTTAAACAGTGGGATGGTAAGAAAATTATATGGTAGGAGAGCAATAACTCCTCATTATACGCATCGCCCTCCCATAACAAAAGACTTTACAATGTCCTTCCTCCCAACCCATTTACATTTCTCTCCAGTGTGGCTTTGCTATAATAAGACATTTAAATATCGAACTTTCAGTTTGTCATTCATTCACTAAAAGCTTTGGTTCTGCTTTTGTAGTGATCAACGCTTTGGACATGGAGGCAATGGTGAACACCATCAAGGGTTGGCTGGAGAACCCAGTCAAATTCGCTCGCTCCCACGGCATCCAAGTGACCCCTGCCACAGAAATGGAGGATCCTGAGAGCCAAGTGCACATACTCATCGTAGAAGGATTTCTACTGTACAACTACAAGTGAGCGAGATATTTAACTTTCGTAGGCCCGAACTGCATGAATGGTAAAGATTAGCTTCTGGGGACGTAGGGTAACGTGATTAATGCATATTTAAGAAGAGGACATTGCGTACATAACGGCCACGTGACGCGCCCCTGCATGGCTGTAGATAAGGCGGCACGTGGATGTGCATGTGTTGATTTCTGAGCCGGCTGTGTAATCAGTAAATGAGTTCGCTCAGAGGTGTTCGCTTTTAGGTTGTGACCTTTTCTTCTTCTTCCCCAAACAGGCCTATGCTTGACGTCTTTGACAAATCTTACTACATAACCATCCCGTACGAGGAGTGCAAGAAAAGGAGAAGGTGTGTTAACGTTACAAGCAAACATTAACTCTGCCAATATAGCAGCTGATTTATTATAGTTAAGACAAAATTATTAGCCTCCCTTTTTTTTTATATATATATATATATCTCCCATCACATTTTTAAATATAATATTTTAACTAATTTTAAATAACTAATCTTTGTCTTACTAGTTATTTTGGAAGATGATGTTTAACGTAGACTATTATTTTAACTTAAAGTGAAATTTAAAGGCTTAACTAGTCAAGTCATTGGGGGGGGGGGTTGATAACTTTTAATTATATTGATCTCGGCAATTAAAAAAAATGAAATTATTCCAAACCAAAAAGAAACAAAAAGGAAAGACTTTCTGCAGGAGAAAAATATAACGGCAAACACTCTGAAAAGCTTTCTTGCACTGTTAAATGGCACTTATAAAAATATTTTAAAAATACAAATGAAATTGAGTCTAATAATATAGTCTCTAACTGTATATCTATGATTTATTTCAGTACAAGACAATACACCGTTCCAGACCCTCCCGGGCTGTTTGATGGTCATGTGTGGCCCATGTACCTGAAACACCGATTCGCCATGGAGAACTGCGGTTTGCCAATCGGTACAGTATGACTCTTTCAGACCGTTGAGTTTGTAAGTGTACAACTTTGGATCAAGACTAATTTGTGTCGCATTTATTTCAACAGAATACTTGGATGGCTTGAAAACAAAAGATGAAATCTACAACCAGGTTTACGAAGACGTTCACAACACACTCCTGAATCGTTTATAGGTAAGAGAACCAATCCAAATGCTTTGTCTGAAAATGAATTGTGAATATTTGTGAGGCGTTATAAAAGTAACTTGTCTGTCTTTCAGCAGGAGGAGGCTGCCGCCCACTGACTGTACATTATTGTAAATACTAATGTTACTTAAGGCCCTTTTGTTTTTTAACATGGAAATTTTTGTAAATATTTTGACTCGAATGTAACTTAAATCCTTGTTTTGCATTGTTTTGTGGACATTGTCCATATTTTAAGTTGATATTTTTTAATTGTTTTGCCTTTTCAAAGCACTCTGTTCAAAGACTGCATTCTGGGAATACGTCTGTTTACTACACCGCAAATGGATTTCCAAATGATTTCAACATGCTTGTACCAATAAACATTGTGCTTGGACTTTACATCTGTTATATTCTGCATTTTATTTTCGTTACTCTTTGCTGTACAACATAAAGGTATCTATATCAAAACGATTCATTTTAATGTGGTTCACTTAACCATTGTTAACACTTTTTAGTTTAATCTTGCTTTCCAATGTCCTGGATTTGATCATGACCATATATTTAGCTTTATGTAAAGAATGTATAGCTGAAGGAATAGTAAAATACTATGAAATATGTGCACTTAAGCAAAGAAAAATGCATAACCAAATCAGTAATGGTTTTTCCCCTTGTAAAGTTGTCTTAAAATTAAGTAAAATCTGACAAATGACGTGTCTGTGTATATCTTGTGTTTCCAAATTAGCTTTTAAATGCGTATGGAGGTCTCCATTATCAAATAATCAGCTCTTTCCTGTTACACAAATTCCAGCTCCGCTCTACTATTTATTGCTGTGTCCTATAAAGCCTATGCTAACATTTCAACCTGCGTGAAAACAAACACTGTCTAGACTTTCCTGAATAAACCTTGAGCTCATTTTTGAAACTCATGCTTTTTCAATAGTGTGCCTTTTCTTATGTGACAAATGCCTACACATTCGCTTAAAATATTTGTATAATGAATGAAATAAGTGGAAAGGAGACGTCAGGACATTAGCATAATGTTGCCATTGAACTGCTGAAACGATTTAAACCTTTTTGTAGGGTAGATTTAATTCTGGCGACAATGGCATAGCTGAGACTTAAATAGTGTTCAGTGTCTTATTGATTTGTAAATGTAGCCATTTTGTTCACATTATGGCAGTAATAAGCCCTTATGCAATAATAAATGAACTAAAAGCGTAAGTTCTTACTCCCTCTTGTGGTAAGTCCAATGATCTACAACAACAGAAATACTATAAAAGGATTTTAGCTAGTTTATAAACCTAAATCGTGGTTGTGGTTTGTTTTATTCATTCATTTTCATTTCGGCTTAGTCCCTTTATTAATCTGGGGTCGCCACAGCGGAATGAACCGCCAACTTATCCAGCATATGTTTTACGCAGCGGATGCCCTTCCAGCTGCAACCCATCTCTGGGAAACATCCATACACACCCATTCACACTCATACACTACGGACAATTTAGCTTACCCAATTCACCTGTACCGCATGTCTTTGGACTTGTGGGGGAAACCGGAGCACCCGGAGGAAACCCACACCAACACAGGGAGAACATGCAAACTCCACACAGAAAGGCCAACTGACCCAGCCGAGGCTCGAACCAGCGATCAGCGACCTTCTTGCTGTGAGGCGAACGTGCTACCCACTGCGCCACTGTGAGGCCTGGTTTGTTTTATTGAATGACATTTAAAAGCATGAATTAAATGAACACTTTAAAATATCTGTATTTAAATGTGATTCATCATTAATGTACATTATTATTTATTTGATGATTGTTTAAAAACATGAATTGAGCAATTCTAAATGTGTAATTATACAATATTATTAAAAATGCATTGTAAAAGCTATTTTAAAAGAATTTAAATGAACATTTTAATGTGTTTGTCAATTAGTCCATTTAAAAGTGACATGCATTTTTTTTCTTGAATCATTAAATCAATAAATTGATTCTTCCTTTTATTTATAAGTGTTACTCCTGGTCTTCCATGTGTTAGTGGATTAAAGCGCTATTAAAATGGCAGCATATATACTTTTTGTAAAACTTCAGAGAGGAAAAAGTGGGGATAGTCCAGAGAGAGAGAGAGAAACTCCTCATTGTACCGCCTTCATCTGTACTTAAGCTCTTATTTATAAAAGCTTTGGGAATTAAAACGTTGCACATTCTAGTGCCAAACCTCTGATAGAGAGTACTCGAATTATCATTCTAATATGACTACATATTCTTATATTTTCTGCTTATCTATTCATTTATGCGTACTGCTGTTTTTAAATACTGCACAGAACCATGGAGCCTGGCGACACAAGGTTAAGTGGGAAACTAATGGGCAGGTTTACAGTTTACTGAGCACCAGCTCTCAATATCATCCTGTTTCTGGAAAACAACATGCAAGAAGATTCTTACTGAGGAGGCTAGTTATGCCAACTTTCACAGGCAGGATTTTCATGGGACAATTTGCCAAAACAAGGATGCACACAGCTGGGCATGTGGCAAGCCCTGTGCCAGACCACATTGGTTTGAATGCAAAACACATGATGCCAGGCCACATCAGGAATAATAATCAGATGCCTTTGCATGCAAAAAGGGGTGCAATTTTTTCAGATGAAACTCTGCGCACCCAGACCTGGCATTATAGGACATCACCAACTGGAACAACTACACCTAGACCAAAACCTTCAGAGATCTCAAGGGCACCAGAACAACATAAGATTACCAGCCAACCAGTGCCAAAACGACCATCACCCATTACAGCTACTGGAAAACCATCCACTTCTGCGGAGAAACCGCATGCTAAACCTCAAACTATTAGTAATGCTGCTAATAAATCTAAACTTTCTCCAAGTTTAGATGCACCTTCAGCATCTGTTAATGTCAGGAATGTTAGAAATCATCTCGTCCGAGTTGAAGCAAGAGGAGGTGAGAGTATGATTGATGATGAACCGACGAATCTTCAAGCAAACAGAAACTCTTTCTATAATCTGCTCCCGTATGGAAATACCAACAGATCTCCTCAGAGAGAAACGGGTCATGGTACGAGGTATTTCCTTGATGGTAAACCAACATTTGTGCCCTTTTGTTCGGTGTACGAATTATAAATAACGTTTAGAGCACTCGACTTTAAAGTTCGCTCGTCTTTAGTAGTTTTAAAGGCAATTTCGGCAACGCTAAATTATTTTTGGTCAATCGTTGCGTTTGTTATTTGGCGCCGACTGTTGGCCAAATATCAGCTACTACAAGACACAATAGAGATCTCCTCAGAGAGGAACGGGTCACGTTTCAAGGTATTTCCTTAATGGTAAGACAACATATGTGCGTTTTTGTTCTGTGTACGAATGGTTAATGATGTTTAGCTTGCTCAACCGTTTTAAAAGTACGTTTGAAATAAGTAGAGTATGTTCAATTGACTCGTTTGTGTTATTTTGGCGCCCACTGATGGCCAAATCTTAGATATACAACACAAAAGATGGTTGATTGACCTTATTTGTGGTGTATATAAACTGATATAAATGCCATGCTTGTCATGAGTAGCCTATGAGTGGTGATGAACCATCTTAAAGTAAACAGAAACTCTTTCTATAACCTGCTCTCGTATTTAAAAGTGAACATATCTCCCAGGGTGGGTGTGATTTTGCCAAGTAGGATGTGATCCTGCAATAGCATCTATCTATGTTGATCCTGGAACATCATTCCTGTTTGAAAATGTAATCCGTACCTTATGCTTAACTGTAAATTATTAACAATGATGTAGAAGAACATAACCCTAACTGTAAGGTAACATAAACCTAACCTAAACTGTAAATGTATCCCGTAAATCCGATTGGCTGATTGGAATGTTGTTTCAGGAACAATCAGGATTAATCCTGTTAATCTTGTCCTACTTGGTGAACTCACACTAACCCATCACCCCAGAGAAAAACAGGTCATGGTGGGTATTTCCATAACCACATGACAAAATGTCTGCCTTTTTATTCAGTGTACCAATTGTAAATAACAAGCACAATTAGCTTAAGCATATTTGTAACGCATGTGTAACTATAATAAACTGATGACAGTACTTGCCATGGCTTCAGATGAAAGTCGATATTTTACATCTTGTATTCACAAGTGTTTTTACAGTCATTTAAAGACAAATTGAGGGATCAACCTTATTTATAGCCTATACCTTAGACAGTAAGTAACAGTAATAGTTGTTGTTGTTATAATTGGGTTCTGAATTGCATTCTCCATGACGTGATTTTTTAATATACAGTATTTTTATGCGAGTTGTGTGGTAACCATGCTTAAGTATAATAATTATTTTAGTTATAATAATGTTTTGCAGGACTGCCTGATCTCATTCCTGATCCATACTATATCCAAGCAGCATCTTATATCCAAAGAGTGCAGATGTACACATTAAGATGTGCCGCAGAGGAGAACTGCCTTTCCAGGTAGTACTGACTCTATTTGGCAACCAAACTAAAAAGGCTGCAAAAAAATGTGAAACCTTTCGACCATTATGAATTGGTATTTTGCTTTTTCCTCTAGTTCAGCGTACAGCTCGAGGGTGAGGGACCTTGATTACAGAGTGCTTCTCCGATTTCCTCAGAGAGTCAAAAATCAAGGCACAGCAGATTTTCTCCCTGTGAAACCACACCATGAGTGGGAATGGCACAGCTGCCATCAGTAGGTTTATGAGTTTTATTGTCATTCACCAGTATTATTTCTACATGATATTTTAGCAGACACTTTTATTCAAAGATGCTTAAAAATGAGAATTAATCATGATTTAGGTTAGCCTTCTGGTGCCCCATACATGGTAAATAATAATTTAAAAACATTTTTATATTTAATCAGTAATTTGTATTGTTTTAGCATTCATTCATTCATTTTCTACCGCTTTTCCGGGGCCGGGTCGCGGGGGCAGCAGTCTTAGGAGAGAACCCCAGACTTCCTTCTCCCCAGACACTTCCTCCAGCTCCTCCGGGGGGATCCCGAGGTGTTCCCAGGCCAGCCGAGGGACATAGTCCCTTCAGCGTGTCCTGGGTCTTCCCCGAGGCCTCCTCCCAGTGGGACATGCCTGGAACACCTCCCTAGGTAGGCGTCCAGAAGGCATTTGAAACAGATGCCCAAGCCACCTCAGCTGACTTCTCTCGATGTGGAGGAGCAGCGGCTCTACCCCGAGCTCCCCCCGGGTGACAGAGCTCCTCACCCTATCTATAAGGGTGCGCCCTGCCACCCTGCGAAAAAAACTCATTTCTGCCGCCTGTATCTGAGATCTTGTCCTTTCGTTCATGACCCAAAGCTCTTGACCATAGGTCAGAGTAGGAACGTAGATTGACCGGTAAATCGAGAGCTTTGCCTTTCGGCTCAGCTCCTTCTTTACCACAACGGAGCAATACATCGACCGTATTACTGCTGCCGCTGCACCAATCCGCCTGTCAATCTCATGTTCCATCCTTCCCTCACTCGTGAACAAAACCCCAAGATACTTGAACTCCTCCACCTAGGGTAAGGACTTTCCTCCAACCTGGAGTGATCCTAAGAGCTATGTTGTCGGGGGCTAATCCCCCTGGTAGGGTCTCCCAAGGCAAAAAGGTCTTAGGTGACAGGTCAGATTAAGTACGGTTCAAAAAACCCTTATGAGTGAAAGAAGATCGAGGACTGAGACGTTGCCGGTATGGCGCAGCTGGGGCTCCATCCTGGAGCCAGGCCTGGGGTTGGGGCTCGTATGCGAGCGCCTGGTGGCCAGGTTTTTTCCCATGGAACCCGGCCGGGCTTAGCCCGAAGGAGCGACATGTGACCATCCTCCTGCAGGCCCACCACCTGCAGGGGGAGCCGTAAGGGGCCGGTGCATTGTGGAACGGGTGGTGGTCGAAGGTTAGGACCACGACAACCCGATCATCAGGCACAGAAACTGTTTTAGCATTCTCTTTATTACATTTATTACGTTGGCACAAATTATAACTTTTACATATGTATAAATTGTTTGTAACAAGAAGTTGTAACGTCATGTTAATACTGTATATGTAAAGGAAAAATACAGAGGAAAGGGTGAAAAAAGAGGGAGTTGGGTTGAGGTGTTTTTCTACTAGGGTTCAATTACTGCTTTCTTGTTAAAGCACTCAACAAACCGATTCCATGTTACATAGAAATTCCCGGTTTTATTTTTAAGGGAAAGTCTGATCTTCTCAAGTTGCAGGCAGGACATGACATTTTTTATCAATATGGAGGAGCGGGGAGGGTCTTTTTGTTTCCAGTTCAGTAAAATCAATCAATGTTCCAAAAGTGTTATAAATCTGACCACTATATGTTGAATTTTAGATAGTTCTATATCATCACTGACACCAAAAATAGCTAAAATAGGCCCAGGGCATATTTGTTTTCCCACCATTTCTTATATTAACTACAAAACTGAAATCCAATAATTAACAATTTTAGGACAGCTCCAAAACATGTGTCTGAGCGATGCTGAAGTCATTTGTATTTTTAGGGGATTTATGGCAGTAAATCATAATTATGCACAAGTTATAATCCATTGCCTGTTACCACTTAATGAGACAGACTTGAAAGTAAAAATTTCCTAATTAAACTGTTGGAAATCCTAAATGTTTTGAAGCACACTAAAAGTTAGTTTTTTTATTAGTTTTATTATATAAGACTGTGGTTAGGAAGAAAATGCATCAAAATGTATCAAACATTTGCTTTCAGTTTTATATACATTTGTTTATGCTCACATAGAAAGTGCCAAAACTATAACTAATTTCCAAACCTTTCTGATTGAAGCAAACATATTTTTCAGTCAAAAATGATCAAACCCATCAGAGGGTTAAATGCCAAACCACAAACAACTTTCCCAGTTCTTTACAGTGGGGGAAAAGGTTATTTAGAGGATTCAAATGTTCTTCACATTAAGTAAATATCGATTATTTTTCTCAACATTCTACCAAAAGATTTTGATGAATCCCAGCATGGTTCTCGCATGACAAAAACACCCTTTTGAACATTATTTTTAAGATTATCCCCAAAAAAATCCATATTTTTTATATTTTAAAGCTAATCTTTGACTTATGTTGTTTACATTTATGCATGTTTGTGTTCTTGCCAGCTACAAAAGTATAGTTAAAATGCACTCTTTATTATATTCTTGATAACAACGTGAATATTTTATTACAATGCATCGTTGTGTTTTTGTTTTATTCTTGAAGGCATTATCACAGCATGGATGCCTTCAGCAATTATGACCTTCTGGACGCTGCTACGGGCAGAAAAGTGGCTGAGGGTCATAAAGCCAGTTTCTGTCTGGAAGACACCAGCTGTGATCCAGGAGTGAGGAGAAGATACGCCTGCACAGCTCACACACAGGTCAAAAGAAAACACTTACTCATTTCAATACAAAATATCTTGCTGTTTTCCGCAATTAAGCTGATTTAAAACTGTTTCCCGGGCAGGGATTGGGCCCAGGCTGCTACGACACCTACCATGCTAACATCGACTGCCAATGGATTGATATAACAGATGTTTCTCCAGGAAATTACATCCTGAAGGTGAGTTTATAGGCTGTAATTTCATTATTTAGTGACACCAAACATCTATTAAAACTGCTGCTCATTTACAGGTAACGGTAAACCCAGGTTTACAAGTGCAGGAGTCGGACTTCTCCAATAACGTTGTTAGATGTGATGTCAGATACACAGGATTGTACATCCAAACAAATAACTGTAGGATCGCCGGGTGAGTTTTTTGTTTAAGCATGCGCTAAATCTGAAATCTCTTTGTTATTATTATTGCGAAACACATTCATGATGTCTATTTTCTCCACAGATACTGATCCAGTGTATTCATCCAAACCTCCAGGGGTGCTCCAAGCTGAAATCCCCTAAACATATTCACAATCACAGTGAGACGGATTGATTAGGCATTCATGTTATTTATTTTAAATTATACTACGTGGGTTGTTTAATGCTCGATTCTTGATTGGCTGATGAGCATTCTAAGGTGCGCCGTTATTTTCAGATGAACGCACAGCTAAAATAGTTCCGGCAGGTTTTGAGGGCCTTACAGCTCCATATCACTATGCTGAATGATTTCAGTTGTTTCACAGCTACAACAGTCAAAAATCACATCAAAACACAACAGAAGGCTGTGGATAAGATGTGTAAGAACAGAGGAGCAGTTTGACGACCAAAAACTGACAAATGTCTGAAATACTACATCTGAACAGAGGTGTAACACCACCTCAGGTCTGCAATATTTTCAGTTCATCATCAATTATTCCTTACTTATCGGTTTATGTTCTTGGTTAGCAAAGTGACTGATAATCATTAAAGCTAAGCTAACCACCTGTAGGAAACCCTCTTTTTCCTCTCTATAAACACAAGACACTTATAAACACATTAAAACACAATGCTACAAAGTCATAGAATAGATATCATTTTGAAAAAGTACATATATTACTGCATATTAACTATGTATGCTTGACAGCTGTACTGTCCACCCTACTCACACTTTAATGTTTTTTTTTTTGTGTAGAAACGAAAGCAATTTTATAAAAATAAATAAATAAATCAGCTGTAAACACTTCTTAAATGATCAAAGTGTTTAAAAAAAATGGCGAAAAACCATTTTAAGAAAAAAATGGGACACTTCCTTTGACATCAACAAAAAAACCCCGCTTAGTTGGCAATTCTGCAGCTGCTTTGGAAAAATGATTTGGTGAAAAGCGGTATACAGATAAACTTGAACGGAATTGAAGCTAAGCACATTCAAAAATACTATATGATCTATAACTTCTTATTTATTGAACTCGTCTAATTTATTAAAGTCATTTATGCATTTCTTTTTCAGTATATTTAATTTTGTCCTTTTATTTCTGTAATTTGTTATTTGGCTTTCCAAATAAAAACGTGACATTTGCAACAAGATTTGATCGAGGAACTTTTGTTTTAAAAAGATATACGGACTGGCGGCACGGTGGCTCAGTTAGCACTGTCGCCTCATAGCAAGAAGGCCGCTGGTTCGAGTCCTGGCTGGGCTAGTTGGCATTTCTGTGTGGAGTTTGCATGTTCTCCACATGTTGGCATGGGTTTCCTCCAGGTGCTCCGGTTTCCCCCACAGTCCAAAGACATGCGCTATAGGTGAATTGTATGAACTAAATTGGCCGTAGTATATGAGAGTGTGTGTGAATGCGAGTGTGTATGGGTGTTTCCCAGTACTATGTTGTGGCCAGAAGGGTATCCGCTGCGTAAACCATATGCCTAAATAGTTGGTGGTTCATTCTGCTGTGGCGGCCCCTGATAAATAAGGGACTAAGCCGAAGGAAAATGAACGAATGAGATATACGGCATTAAAGTCTGCATGAAATCAAAATTTACCTACTTTATTTTGCTAGCACACATTGCTAGTCACAAAGTGATTAATTAATCTGCAATCATTGACTGAAGTTCATTGACTGAAAAAAATACTTTTGTTTTGATAATCTTCAAAGTCTGACCAGTTGCTTCTACTCTAGAATGGTAGTCTTTCTCTAATGATGTCAGTTTGACGGATTTGGTGAAATACAGTACGCTTAGCCACACCCCTCCAACCATGAGCACAAAAATAAACTCCGCCCCCTAATCAATATTCTGTTTCAGTTGGAAATACCTCATCACATAGCAATAAAATCTGCAACAACTTCTGGTTCACTTAAATACATAAAAAAAATCAGAAACATTTTTTTTGTGCTCTATTATTTAGTCATAAATAGTATCTACTGCTAGAGAATGTTTTTTTTATC
>CAIGQW010053379.1:983356-998005 GCA_903798125.1 Danio choprae
TATTTAGTCATAAATAGTATCTACTGCTAGAGAATGTTTTTTTTATCCACCGGTTCATGTATTTTCCAGATCTTCTAAAGTAATTCTGGTCACGGCTCAAATACAAACGGCTCTACAGGGTAAAATCAACACAGTCAGACATCAGAGTAAAGAAAGTTCAGTTTGCTTAAGATCTCAAACGTGCTGAGAGTGCAACAAAGTTTCGGGAAAACATTCCCTGCTGTCCAAACATTTACAATTACACAAGAAAGAGAAATTCCTGAGGCGCTGCGAACAGAAACACAGCAATAAGAACACAACTCTTATGGAGAAAATGTAGAAGTATTTGGATGTTTTCAAAGCTGAGCCAAATAGGATGTGAATATTCATTCTGTGTCACCTGTGTTGTGGGGAAATTTGATGTTAATATGAAAAAATAATATTAAAAAAAAACCTCACAAGCAGGTTACTGTAAATCATATACAAGGTACTCATTGAGGAGTGAGTCTTAGGAAAAACTAACGTGCTGATGGTGAAGGATGTTTGGAGAAGTGAAAACGAGTCTAATAAATGGTGGGATGCTTAGTTACCTACTTCAGATTCTAATTTAATAATACTACTAGTCTGTAAAATATTATTAATTAAAATAATATTAATTAGAAGTGACAGAAAGGTTTCCATTTCAGATAAACAAACAAATGACCAGGCCCAAAAGTAAATATATTTGTAAATTGGGACTGAATGGCATATTTTTAACAAGGAAAAACATTACATCTAATGCATTAAAAATATAATAATAACACATTTCATGCTTTAAGTCATGTTTATGCCTATTCAGAATATACATATATGAAATGTTGAAACTGACATTTAATTTTGAGTGTATATTAAGTACAAGAAAAGTTTGTAAACCTGAGGAAACCCATGCGAACACGGGGAGAACATGCAAACTCCGCACAGAAACGCCAGCTGACCCAGCCGGGACTTGAACCAGCAACTTTCTTGCTGTGAGGCGACAGTGCTAACCACTGAGCCACCATGTTGCCCTCAGTGTAATATACCAAGTTAAAATTGCTAAAATATTTGTAAAATATTGTCAGAATTTTAAAAACCTTTTTAATTATATAGCAGAAGCAGGCTGGCATATGAATGTACACAACCTTAAGTGTCTAAATACTTTAATATAACTAGACAGTCTTAATTCTTTAAACTCTCTAGCATGTTTTGTGTGTATTATTCTGTAAGAATTAAAAGTAACGGAGAGATTATGTATACAGTTGTAGCTATATTTTGTTTTGCTAACAAAAAAAGAAACCTTTAGGTGTTGAAATTAGTTGTTATTCTACTCCAGTCCACTAGATGCTTAACATCTCAAACTCCAGAACTGTCCCATCCTATGAAGAACATACAGGAACAGTACAGGGACCTTTTTTCATTCACAACATCAACGCAGATCTCCTGTCCATAAAGCATCATGGCATTTTTTGTTCACCTAAAATGGTGTGTGAAGCTTCTGCTGCTGTTTGTTGTGCTTTGTGAATTGTGTTCCGCTGAAAGGACCAAAACATTGGACTTCGATGTCAAACCTGGAGGAGTTGTGCAGACTGTCTCTGCTAAAGTTGTGAGTAGCTGCTTAATATTTTAGCATAGTAACACTTTATTAACACAGAATGTTCACTATGATTGATGAATGATTTGCATATACTCTATTCTATAGCCTACTCGCTTTCATCTATCATTCTTACTCGTCATTGTATTTTAAAGCACATTAATTCCCCCTACCGTGTTTCATATTTAACATTTTTATTAATTTAAGTTCATATTAACCTCTTTTGGTTATGCTGAATGGATGCTATGTTTGAAAAACCGCGACGTGTAGAAAGGAAATCCTCAAATCCACCCGTCAGCTTCTCATTGGACTGTTGTGGGGATTCATTGTGCCCTCTAGCGGCTAGAGTTAACTTTTCAATTACTATTTTAGTCAAAAATCATAAATTATTTTATTATTTACTCACCCTTCATGTGACTCCAAACCCGCGCGCAATCTTTTAACGGATCTTCGCGCCTTTTGAAGGTGGATGGACAAAATGGACGACCAAATGCACCATACATATCATACGTGTACTATATAAGTGTCGCGAATGCATTCTGTAGCCTTTTTTTGTCAGTAACAAACTAATTGTGCCCTCTAGCGGCTAGAGTTAACTTTTAAATTACTATTTTAGTCAAAATCATGAATTATTTAATTATTTACTCACCCTTCATGTGGCTCCAAAACCCGCGCGCAATCCTCTAACGGATTTTTACAGATCTTCGCGCCTTTTGAAGGTGGATGGACAAAAAGGACGACAAAAGCACCACAAAATGCACCATACATATCATAAGTGTACTATATTAGTCTCACGAATGCATTTTGTAGCTTTTCTTGTGAGTAACAAACTAATATTAAGCTCAAACAAATCTCATATTCAAGCGTTAATTGGGACAGGTGTGACGCCACTGTTAGCATCGCTTTTTTATATGCGTGATTGACGTCTCGACGTGCCAGATTTGGCTTTTTTTTTTCTTCAAAGTAGTTTTCATATTTTATTCATTTATTTATACAGGAGTTATGGTTACCGTGTCTATTTTTGTAATGGTCCTCCCCAGCATTCTTTTAAAGTTCAGTCTGACAAATTAGCATATTTCGTGGGAGGAAGCTTGGCATTGTCAACCTGTTTATCTGTTTACAATAAACGTTTCTATTTCTTGTTTTAGAAGAAGTATAAATGCACCTTCACATATGCATGCCAAGGAGGAACCAACGAGGTAAGACTTATTTTCTGTTATTTATACATGGTGTTAATAGATTTAATACTGTCAAAGAAATAAATACCGGGTACCAAAAAAGCCCATGATTTTTTTTTTGTAGCATTATGCGCTACTTAATACATTAAGTTGTTATAGATATTACTTATAAATGTGTTTTGTTTAAAGCACACTAATATATGGTGGTTAACATGGTGTAAATTATACATTGACGATTGGGGGGCGGTAATTGTTCGGTAATATGTCTCAGTGAACCAACTTTATATATTTAATTCAATTACATCTAATTTATTAATCAAACTTTTGTTTTCAGTGTTTTGAGGGATATTGACCCAGATAGCACACGTACGTCGCGGAGACGTCTTTGAAAGATCGTAACATCTGATAAACATCACATTCAATCGAACGTTTTTATTTGTTAATGAGGCGTCTTCTTTACCACTATATGCCGTCTTTACCTCTATACGCCGTCTATACGATGAATCTTGAACTCCTGAAATTTTAAATTGGTTTTGTTGAAAAATATAAATTACAATATAATAAAATTCTACAAATGATTCTTCAGCTGTTGTATTATTTTTGAGTGGAAAATACTTGAGCTTATCATATATGTGTAGACGGATGTATAATCAGTGTAACTGTTACTGTTATTTATAGCAGTATGGATGAGGGAATGTCTAAATGAAAAATAAAAAACGACGTCTATGCTACATAAATAAGATGTCTCACAGACCTAACATTATAATAATGAACATCTGCGATGCATCGCATAGATGATGTTTAAATGTCTGACAGGGACGTCTATATGACGTTTTCCAGATGAGCAAACACCCTAAATAAGACGTCTCCCAGATAAAAACGCGGATGTCCAGCAGACGTCTCTGCGACGCATGTGTGCTATCTGGGAAGTGATTCGCAATGACATTTGTGATAATAAATAAACGGTGACAGCTTTGCATTCCTGCACCTATTAATGGATGACCATGAAAGAGACACACATTTTTTTATTTTACTGTTTAACTTCCATGTGCGAGCGTGTAATAAAATACGAACTACGCATCTAGTTTTATAGACACCTACAGTACAAACCCCTACTTTACAAGAAACATGTTTTTGAACACTTACGCTGTCTGATTTGCCAGCTTAATTAATATTTTTGCTGCAAACATGTATTCACAATGGTATGAACCATTATAGGGGTGGTCAAATGTATATGTACATCATCTATTATTTTAATTAGTAATATTTTTTAAGATACAGATCAGAGCAAACTATTTCTTAACTATACATCCTATACATCTTGTTTTGATGTTCTTCAGGGGGGATCAAGCGTTAATTAGGAGGGTCAAAGCCCCCCAAACCCCCCTGTAGTTCATACCCTGGTGGTTAATTTATTTAGCTATTAGATATTTTTATTAATAATTTCTTTCAATCGCTTGTGTTGAGATATTTCCGAAGGTAATGTAAGGTAATTAGAAATGGCTGAAAATCTCCCGTGCATAAACTAACAGTGGTATTTACTGTGATAAAAGTGTAGTAACCACATGTCCTGGCAGATTGATTACCCTTGTATATCTGCAGTTATACTACAAATAACATGGTTAAACTGTGGTTATCAAGCTTTAACTACAAAACAAAACAAAAAAATGTATTTGTGGTAAAACCATGGTTAATATGTCACTCTGCCACTAACCACACAGGATATCTAGCAATTATGTGTTATGTTGTAAAACATCCTGATGTTACATAATTGTACTGTATAATGCTTATTTATTAAGAAACTGATATTATCTAGGTGGCTCAGTGGTTAGCACTGCCGCCTCGCAGCATGAAGGTCACTGGGTCAGTTTGCATGTTCTCCTCGTGTTGGCGTGGGTTTCCTCCGGGTGCTCCGGTTTCCTCCACAGCCCAAAGACATGCGCTATAAGTAAATTGGATAAACTAAATTGGCCATAGTTTGTGTGTATGGGTGTTTCCCAGAACTGGGTTGCACCTGGAAGAGCATTCGCTGTGTAAAACATATGCCAAGTTGGCGGTTCATTCCGCTGTGGCGACTCCTGATGAGTAAAGGGACTAAGCCGAAGGAAAATGAATGATATCTACTCAATATTTATTACCACTGTTGCCATGAATATAGCTAATGCTGCTGACATGGCATTAAAGCGTAAATAAATATAATTGTACCAAATATCAGACTTAAATGCGAACTCTTTCTGCTTTTATTCCCTCCAGCAATGGCAAATGAGTGTCGGACTAAGTGATGATGAACAAATGTTTTCCTGTTCAGTATGGAGGTAACTTAAAAACAAGTCACAAATTTCTGCCTTTTCAAAACATTGGCCTGTAATGTAAGATGAAAGAGGGGAACGCTATTGATTTCTCTCTTGTCATTTCTTCATGATAGGCCCCAAGGGAAGTCCTACTTGTTTTTCACACAGTTCAAAGCAGAGATAAAAGGAGCCAAGATCGAGTACGCCACCGCATATGTAAGTATATTAACTTCAGCTCTCCTTCATGACCTGACAGCCCATCGTCGGAGTGAAAAATATGATCCAATATGAAGAAATGTGCTTTTAATGCGCTGACGCATTTCATCAACAAGAATATTAAGAAGATAACTTCTTTTATTTGTGTGTGTGTGTGTGTGTGTGTGTGTGTGTGTGTGTGTGTGTGTAAAAAGAACAGGTTTTTGAAGAGCTTGTTTCAAATTTACCGTCAGTCGTGACATTGACATTTTCCGCAGATCAAATCCTTAATTCAGATTCCCGAACGCTCGTTGCTCTCAGATCAAAAGCCGTCAGCTCTTTTTGTTTTTTGTACAGGTGTTGCGTATCAGGACTTTATGAAAACGTCTTCGTCTTCAGATTGCATTGAATTTCTCGGTTGCAGGATGATGACGGTGACGTCCTGGTGGCCTTGTCCCCCGGTGTAAATAAGAAAAAGTTCAAAAGCACGTATGAAACGCGCGCGCCGTTCGCTCATGTCTCCTTTTGTTATTCTTAGTCAGGATCTCTTTGTTATTCAGCCCACTCCTCCAGGCTTTCTCTGTTAATGTCTTGTGTCGCTCATCCTCTCTATTTCTTTTCTTCTCAGTCCCAGACGGCCGTGGGTGGACAGAGGGATGTTGCTTTGAAAGAAGAAGAGTACATAGTGTCAGAATCTGCAGGTGAGCATGCGCATATGCCTCTCCAAAACCTAGAGTCAATTGTAAGGCCATTTTATTAGAGATGTGTTAATGTTTCATAACGTGATTAGTGACCAAAATTATAAGGGTTATTATTAATATCACGCTTTTGTTCAAATGAGCTGAAAATATCTCACACATTCCCAAAAGTTTTATGTCAGAAGATGAACAAATGACACATTTCTTTTGTTTGACAAACAACATTCATGTACATTTGTGTGTGTGTGTGTGTGTGTGTGTGTGTGTGTGTTTCATTTTCTTATTGTTTGTTAATTTTCCTATAATTTGTTAAACCTGTATTTGGAAAACTACCACACAGGGATCCCCGTTTACTTTTGTCACAAAATTGCATAAAACTCTTATATAAAACCCAAAAAAGGGTTATCTAATTGTGATTTCTCTGAGTGATATTGCAATTTGATTTGCTGTTAGTTTAATAGTGTGCAGGACACACTTAAAATGAAAGAAATACAACATACTTGAACTGTATATATAAATATATATATTTATTTAGGGGCCGAACGCACTTTTACGTTCCCAAAACGCGAGGCGCACAGCAATGCCTTTTTATTGACAAGAAAAAAAAAAGAAGTGCGGTCACTAGGCAACAACTAAATCAGCTGCGTATAGTGCGCAAGTGTTGCTGTTGATATTGTTGTAATTTTATTATTTAATAATATTGTGTTATTCAAGATTTGTGAAGTCATACAGCTCCAGATAACTCAAAACAGAAACCACTAGTCTCTCCTCCGTCTTCAAAAGTCTTCGTAGTCGTCTTGACAGCACAAACGCTTCTGTCGCCTCAACGGAAACTCCGCCTCTGCTTTCATTTGATTGGAGAATGAAAAAAGACGCGACTGATGTAACGGGTGACGTCAACCATTGCCGAACTGAATTGTAGATGCGTCTGCGGTGCTTTAGCAGCATAGGTTGCTGCAGGAGTTGGGAATTTCTCAACTTTTCAAGCGCTAGCCAATCAGATCGCTTTATGCAAATACCCTAGCTCAGACAGTAACCGATTAAGGACTAATTTCATTGGTTGACGCTGCTATGATGATCACATCAGCCCAAACTTTAGACACACGCTCCGTCAAGCGTTGACGATGAAGACCCGTGTGAAAATGCTCGTAGCCATAAGTAAATCATTCGAAAAAGAAGCCTCTTAACGCATAAAGTGCGTTTGGTGTGATCGGCCCCTAACTGTCTCTATAAACATGCATTAAAATTACAGCCTTTAACAATGTTGTTGGATTTACCCAGAGTGTTCAAAATTGCGATAATCACTCACTTTCATAATAATTACATTTTTTACGGTAATACTAATCATCAGAAAATTTTCCACGATTTGCCTTTAAACTGGTAATTGTGACAACACGACCTCTAGGCCAGTCACGATATTTATTTTTTGTTGTACGATATATTGCACAAATTTATTGCGATTAAACGATATTATTGTCATTTTAAGATCATTTTATGCCACTTATTAAATAAAGCCAGAATGAGAATATAATAGCATCATAATGCAAGCATACCGTTTCAAAGACCCCATAATTATAGAAATGTAATAATTAGACATCAGAGTGAGAATGTGAAAGGAACCAGAATGTGAAAAACAAATAAATAATACAAAATAAATAAAAAAAGTACAATTCATTTTAGACTGAGTACTATAATACATTAATTAAATACTATAGTGTTTTTTACCACACTCACACCTCCAATAGAGATGCGCAATCAGCTAAATTGTATATATATTGCATCACCAAAAAGTATTGAGGTGTTGTGCAAGAAGTCGACATATTGTTTATTGTGACAGGCCTAACTACATCTAATCTAGGACAGGAAAAGTCACCAAATATGATGTTTCTAATCGAGCACCTCTTTATTCTGTCTTTTAGTGACACACAGAGATGGAAAATTCCATTCGGAGCTTTCCAAGCTCACTGTCATTGGTCGAATACGCCATGATGAACTCTGATTGGCCGATTCGAAGGACGTTGGTTATTTGACAGCTATGGACACTTTGCCAATTATCTGCTCACAGTGATAAGTCAAGCGAAGGAAATCTCACCACGGGACGTTCTGAAAAATGCATTTACTGTGATAAAAATACTAGAGATTTCCTATAGACGCCAGTGGCCAAAATTTGGACTGATCATCTTAGGTAGACGAAAAGTCTATTATGGGATATTATAAGGGGAAAAACTAATTGTACATGCACATTTTCTTTCATGTTCGTAAGATGTTATGAAGGCTTCTTTATATTCGGTGCAGATCAGCAGATTGATTTCTGTTCTTGTCAGAATTTATGGGTTTTCTTCAGTCTGACTTTGATTCATACCTGCAAAGCTGATTATCAAGAGTGCATTCCTGCTCGTACTTCCTCTCCTAGGCTGGTGTAAAGGCACTCTTGTAGACAATTCCCACTAAACCTTTGGGGTGTGTCAGAATCCTTTGAGTATTTCTGTGGTGGAGGAAAAGACAGAAAGACGCTTACTGGGGTTTCTTTTTGTTTCCCAATCGTGCTTTATTCTGATAGCTGATGTACTGGAATTTTAATAAATCTGTTATCAGAACTATTTGGTTTCTGGCCCCACTATTTGCCAACTGTTGACATTGAATACCTGATGTTTTTGCATAAAGTAAATGAACGGTGTCTGTTTGAAAACAACAATCTTTGGGGGTTGTTTTTTTGGACTCTTAAGGATGCGAAATGTGTGTAATTCTACTGCATACAATTTAAATATGCTACAAATCTGCAGGAATTTGCTGATTCTGTTCAAGATTTGTCCAGTCAGCTCTTTAAAAGGCTTGTTGGTACCCCAACTGTGAATATAAGAGCATGCAATGTACTGGCAATTAAAGAAATTAATGCCTTGTGAACCAAAAGCATGATGTTTCTTTAATAGATTCTACACGTTCAAAACTAAACGCATGCCAGAGAATGTTTTGTGCAGTACTACAGCTTGAAATGAGCATTGCAGCACACTTGAGGGAGACATAATTCTGTGAAAGTGCCTAGTTTCTTTCGGTACTTGTTGAAAAATGCTTGCATTTGAATACCATGCATTATTACATTGTGACTTTGGTAAAAAAAAAGAAAAGGATGTGTACCTGAAAACATCATATTGGTAAGGCAAGACTTCAAGCGTTAAACTAGAGTTAGGAAAGCAATAAAAAATAATCCTTTAGCAGATGGGGCATGCTGGGAGATCAGGGGAATTGGAATTGTGATTGCTTCCCACTCCAGATGTCATCTAAGGCTAGAAATAATCTCCCGCTACCTTGATGTACAGTACATCTAAGAAGTGGTCCCCAGTCAACCATGCCACTCTGTAGATTTATTGGTACATGACATTTCTGTCATGTCCTCTTTATAGACCTAAAGAGTAAAGGTATTACACGGTTCACTAGCGGCCTGAGAGACTTTCCGGACAATAAATTTCTGTTGGGTTACTGGATCGAATAAAGATCAAACTTACCAGATCGGTGCCTCTAACAGAGTATGCCACGTAAATACTTCGCTTTTTACCCTGATGTCTGCTCAAACAATAGTTGAAAGCAGTCTTCGTCTAAAGGGGTAGGGGGGCGTCTTCTGACTTTTATCTTTTGCTTTTAGATTCACTCTTCCCATAGTGCTGGCATAGGGGTAAGGAGGAGGCTTTTGGCTCCTGCGCTTTGAATTGATTCCTGATGTTTGAGAAGTAAGCGTCTCCTGAGTTGAGTCCAATTTCGGGTCAACCTCATGCAGCCCTTGATCTCTGATGGGATATGCTGGTGGAGCCCTAGATGGAGTTGGAGTTTTGATGGATGGTTCATCGTAGTGGACTTCTTGAGAGGACGCCACTTTGATGTCCATTGTTTCTGAGGGGCACCATCTGAAAGTATCCCCAGGTTCCTCTTTTCCTATATCAATGTCAGATGTCAACTGGTCTATCTTCTGGACCACCTGAATTCCAAGGGGAGACAGAGCATAGTAAATGCACAATGTACCAAGGAATGCAGACTGCTATTCATATCTCAAGTTTCTACATATTTCACACAAGAGTGCTTACAGGTTGGTTTACAAGATTATGAAAACGTGATTGAAATCTGAAAGCGGCACTTTCTTCTGCCCAGTCTGAGGAAACTATAAACCACGGTCCAACGTTCCTCTTTGACATTGAATACATTTGCTAAATGGAGCAGATCAGACCAATCCTTTCTGCATTAAAGTTTCACTATCCCCTCGGTGAAGTGAAATTGCCCAACGTCCAATAAATTCAAGGGTCTCTATAAACGGTATTCATTATTGATATGAAGGTAAATTTGAAAACTCAAAATTCATGGTCCATTAGTTATCTTAAGTACGACCATTAAAAATATCCGGCAGTTGATGGATAGTAAAGAGTTAAGGGTTTATCTAAACAGAACATTTAAACACTGTCCTTTGTTGAACTCATCATTGAGAAACATCTGCAAACATCCCCATGTGATAAATAAATCTTTACCTCCTTCATTTCCAGATGTATCTCTTTCAGCCCATGTAGAACTTCCTCAAGGTTCACAACAACTCTTTGGATCTGGTCCCGAATTGCTCTTTCTGAATGTTTTGAGCTGAAACTCCCACTTTCTTGTCTGCTGAAATCCCCTGCTTGACACTTACGGTGGGAAGTATGATTGACATCTTTGGTAGACAGCATAACTTCATGCACCAGACTAGATCCGTTCAAGTCTTGCATTACTACTCTGCCCAGGCATCTACTCAAAGTTCCCTGTCCATTAAAAGTGCACAGTTCTGAATCCTTACTAAAGGTCGAATTGTGAGTGTCACTTGTGTCCATCCAGTCTGATGCATGTTGCTGCGTAAGCAGAGCCCCTTGCACAGAGGCTGATTGTTGGTCTGCCCCACAAACAGGCACGCCACAGTTTCCATGACCTCTGAACTGTGTTGGCGCGTCCAGAGCACACTTCCTCAAGAAGGGGTGTGTCTCGGTCTGGTGCCGGTGGACCACAAAGCTGCATTCTCTCAAGCTGTAGTTCACAGAGACGCTGTTATGTTGCAGCCCCTTCCCAGGAGGCCGGCTCCACCGCACTCTGGTTAAATTTGTCTGACAAATCTGTCCAGTTACAGCAATCTGCGCATGACCCCCCTGAACATCTATGCGTTCCTTGGCTGCGTATCCATTAAGGGGGGAATTGTTCGGCTTTGGTCCACAGGTGTTCCTTAAATGATCCCCACGCTCAAAATAGGCAAGGAGGTCAGCTTGAGGTTTTTGTAATCCGTTCTGTAGTTGGGATGGGTTGGTGGATTGCTCCACAATCCCTTTTGTCTCTGGGAACATTCTGCGGCCTAAGAAGGGGAATCTCGAGAGTAGGTGTCCCTTCTTCAAGTGTCCCGGCCTTGTCATTACCGGGAGATGTTTTTCTCATCTGTTCTGCGTTCAAACTTTCTCTTGCATGCTTCTTCACTTCGACCCCCACCTTCTGGTATCTTGCTTCCTCCTGCTGATGTGATCCTGGTGTGTTTTCTTTTTTTCTGGACCCTTGCCCTTCTTTCTCCCACACCTCACTTCTCTCACGGTGTCCTCTTGTTTGGCGACGGGCCTCGGTTTTCCACCCGCTCCCTTAAACTCCTTGTATTTCTATTCTCCACTGGCTGTTGCTCGCTTCCTGCCTTCGACTCCCTCCCCGTCCCCTCTCTCTCTTTCTCTCTCTCTCTGTCTTTCGCTTGCTTACTCGCACTGCGCTGCCTCCCTTTCTGGTTCATTCTTCCTCCCACTCCCTCTTACGGCTTTTCCTCTCTCCCTCTCTTGATCTCGTTTACCTACTTTCAGGAACTCGTCTTTACCTTAATCAGCAAGCGGGGACTTGATGGGGGGTTTAATCCGGTGCTGATGCTGTGCCCCTCCATATACATGTTCTCAGCCTCGGGACTGATCTGATTATTCCTGTTCTGCCTGAGTACGCTACAATTACACCCGTGATTTTATAGCAGGATGCCAGGGGGAGGCAGACTCCCCCCTCTCTTAGTGCTTTATGGGGCAGCACAAGCAGGGCTAGTCCCTAAAAAAAAAAAAACGCATGAGGATGTGACTTTTAAAATTAATAACCTGGCACACTGCAGCATGAAAATACTTATTCATGTCTTTGGTTTATTTCTGCTTCATCTAGTATGCAGAGGTTCTCAAAGTGCAAATGCTCAAGTTTTTAATTCTGCATTAGGGGGCATTTTAACAGCGTGTTTTTGATGATCTCTAGCATCCCGTATTCAAAGTGTGATTATCCTGAATGTCAGTGCGTATATTTCACACGTTTTTAAGAATTTATTGTTGCGTGGTTACAATCCTGAGGTAACATTTATGTTCCCCTGTATTTGAGATTGAAAGGTCATAATGCTAACTACAACCATTGTTATTACCATCTCCTTTCGGTTTTCGGTTCTTTTCTCATTTCCACATAAACTACTGACTACCCTGAGAAAGGTCAAAGATTTTACCCTTAGCACGATCTCCCGATTCATATCAAACCAAATATGGATGTGAAAATATGCGGTTCTGACTCTTGACTGATACATTATTTTGCAGTATAATAATAATTTATAAAATTTATAATGTGCTTTTCTTAATCCCAAAGCACTGCGATGTAAAACAAGAATATAGCCAAAGCCAAAAACGTAAAAAATACTTACAAAATAACCCAAGTACAAAACGCACACCGCAATAATCAATAAAACCAATAAATAAGCTACATTTTAACTGCCTTATAAAAATGACAGTGATAAATCACAAATTAATCTTGAAGAGTTTCTTAAAACAATCCAAGGAAACGGCATTCCTGATAAACGCAGGGAAATCGTTCCATAATTTAGGCACTCAAAGAAAAGGCCCTTAATGAATGAAAAGCATATGCAATGTATATAGCTTAGCATTTGTTTTTGAAGCGTCATATTGCAAATGAGGTCGAGGGCATTGCATTGTGGGATACAGTAGCAAACAATGCATTCAGACACTGGTTATCAGTTCCATTTAGTAACGATAATAGCGCAAGAAACATAATCGTTAAAAGAAGGCTGAATTATAAATACAAACCTCTGTGCGCAACACTAGGCCCAGCAGCCAACGGCAACATGACTCTGAAATGTCACTGTTCTACATTACCGATAAACAACTTAAAAGCAGCCACAAAGATGCTATCATCCACGTCGTTTCCGCAGGCTAGCAGTCTCAAAACGCCGGTCAGAGGGCCTTCTGTTTGACACCAGACACATCTCTGCCGCAGCAAACACAGTGCTTTGAGACGTCACTCTCATGCTGAGTGCGAGCCATAAATAGCAGAGAAACGCAGCAGTTCATTTGAAATTCAGTTTGGACGCGTAAGTGCTGTTACCTGTCAAGACTGACGACACTATATAACACTTAATAGCCTGCAGATGCTATTCAACAGCTGTGATGTTCAGACTCAGACACATACACGGCACATCACCAGCGCTTCGCACATTTTCCGTTTTGTACTGAATTTTGATGCCACTGACTGACTAGCTAGCTGATTGCTAATACGTGCTATAATTGTGATTTTCGTCTTTTGTCTTGTGGTCAGATAGTCATTTCTGCACCTCTGGTGGCTGTTACCAAGACAACTGACAGGCAGCCGGGAAGGCAGCCATGCGTTTTGCAGGTTAGGTGTGAAGGGACATTGCGGAGATTGGGTCAATGAATGATGTCACCGCCGGCTATTAATAACTCCGGAATTCCAGCTCTGATACATAAACTTCAGGATAAACAAGGTCATATAATGCAATCTGAATGCATAACCTTGAGAGACGTACAGAATATCAATGAATTCTTTACGCAGGCTGTGTATTTATTAAATAAATAATTGCTGTACATTCACGTTTTCAAGTGAAAACAAACGCGGCTGGTTTTAGATCCCCCGAGGACGTTCTGGAGGAGAGAAAAGCAAGGGAGGAGGGGGGAAAAACTAAAGGTTTAAGAACTTAAGTCCCTGGTAACTGTCACGTCTCAGGTATCAGCCGGAGGGGGATTGAGCATCAGCATAGAGAATGGAAGCTGTGTCAGAACGACACACCGAAACAGCCGTGAGACGAATAGCAAATGAAACCAGCGTGTCATCACACATTTTTAGATTTTTACATTGTCTTGTTCTCAGCGGTCCTGTGAACATCCCAGCCATTGGTTTCAAACTCTAGACTACCTGGGGGAGAATTCTGATTATGCTGAAACCATACTGTAAACACTGATGCCCTATATATATACACACACACACACACACACACACACACACACACACACAGAGTTGTGGAAGAAACTAAGACAGTTCTCTGGATGTAATAGCTATGGTTTGAGTAAAATATGAATATTGGTTTTATTTTCTATAAATATATAACATTTCTTCAATATCGCAAATAAAAACACGGTTGTTTACAGCATTTTCCCACCAGAAAATGACAAGTAATTGAATTTGTTGTGATTGAAAATCAGGATAGATTCAACAAATTGTAATGGATTGTTAGCTCTTCCGGAGTTAAAACATTAGTATTGTGATGTCTAAAAACACTATACACTACCTGACAAAAGTTTTGTCATCTAAGTTTTAGGAACAATAAATAATAACTTGACTTCTAGTTGAGCATTTGGTATCAGAAGTGGCTTATATGAAAGGCAAAGGCCTCTAGATTA
>CAIGQW010053379.1:1014245-1028095 GCA_903798125.1 Danio choprae
GTGTGTGTGTGTGTGTGTGTGTGTGCATGTGTGCAATCAGTCGGTCTGAAGATAACGGGCCACTGCTAGAACTAGGAAGTGCGAGTCATTTTAGTGATTCATTTGTTCGAACGATTTGTTGCAACTTTTGCTTTAGATGTTGTATATATAGTTAAATATAAAACTATTATATCATTCAACTGACTAAGTTCAGGATGCTAAATAATATAATTATAGGCTATATACAGTTTGATGCTGATCGGGATTGTTCCACACCCCTTCGAGTCGCCCAGATTATAATATTAAAAAACCACAAATAAATATATACACTAGAGTATATACCTTATTCTATTCGTTGTGTTTTCTAACATTTCCTAAATTACATAGCCATCAACATTCAAAACGTACGTCTCGCAATGGATACCGATGGCGAATGATTCACAGAGTCGATTCCAATGAATCATTAAAAAGAATCAGTTAGCGTGAACACAAGGACATCATCTGCTTCTTTTGCACTAACGTCAACTTCTTCACAGCGCGGTCTCTTCGGCTGTCTCTTCTCTCAGGAGGCTTCAGATAGATTTTAGGTGTATTTTTATTTATATTTCTTAGGCTTTCCGTTTGACTGTGTGTTTTCCACCGTTGCGCGTCTGTGAGTGTATCACTTGTATCACATGCTGATGGGTTTCGTGCGCAGGTTCGTTTGAGTCTTTTTATTTCTACTCCGTTTCCCATATTCAAGCCACTAATGGACACACCGAAGGATTATTTCTGCTTTAGACCTCTCGACATGAGATGAAACCCAGAGGAGATGTTATATATACCAAATAACGCAAAGAAGAGGACGCGCTATTTTGGCACATGAAGAATTTTGCATATGGACACACATGACATGCGCCGAACAAACAGTAGAGGCAAATATCTACGATTTTTATTAACCTTTAGCTGATTATTGCTCAGAATGCTTCGACTGTGAGCTATTTTACTTGAATTTCTGATATATGCACTGTTATAGGGAATGCAGGCATGCTGATTCATATATTGTGTGACGGGTTTTGCTACCATGCAGTATAGGTAAAGTGTTATAGTGAACACTAATATAGCCTATATACAAATACTATTCTCATTTAGCACGCTATTCATGGTTGTAATTTAAACCCATTAACACCCCAATGCCTGACATTGGTATATGTGCGTTATAGCATAATAATCTGCCTCCAGGGCTAATGTCGGAATATGTTTGGCGCAATTTGTTAATTGGCATTAGTAGTTTATTAGCCTTAATTTAGAAGAGGGAAAAAAGCCTGGATACTAAAGAGACCATAAGCAGCTTAAGGTTAACAGCAGCTATAGCAGGTGGCACTTTGCATTGTGCATTCTAGCCTCTTAAGTGGCTTTTATTATAGCAATTATTACAGTATTTCGGGGGTAATGGACACCAGTAAAATGGATGATGGTTCGTCTAGCGATAGCATGGAGATGGAGATCACGCCTGGCTACATGGAGCTCACCTCCAGAGCTTATTCAGTCATATTTAGTGCCTTTAGTGACTGTAAAGACTGCGGGCTGGAGTTGTCCATAAGGACCTTGCTGGATCACGCATACATCACTTGGATGGAGATCTTCATGCTGTTCATCTGCACCGTCATGTGGACGAAAGTGCGCAAGGGACTGACCGTGTACTTCTTTGAGGTAAATATACTGCAGAAGCCAACTGCGTTATTTATAATGGGTAATATAGCTGTACCATTTTATTTAGACAATATTGATCATTTAAAAAACTTTTAAAGTCATTAGAGCAGGCTGTAAACACATGAATGTTAGATGCCAGGTTTCGAAAGCATCACAGGCGTCTTCAGTGAATATTTTGAAACACTGGATGTTGCATCACCATGTTAAATGGATAGTTCATCCAGAAATGAACGTTTTCTCACCGTTTACTCACGCTTGAGGGGTTCTTAACTTTTATTTCCGTCTTCTGTTGGACACAAAATGAGATATTCAGAAGAATGTTGGGGAAAAAACATTGATATCCATAGTAGGAACAAAAATTACAATGGAAGTCAATGGCAGATTTTTCCCAACAGTCTTCAGTATATCTTCCATTGTGTTCAACAGAAGGCAGAAAGCTTCTGGGAGAATTATCCCTTTAAAGGGAACCCATTATACTGCTTTTTACAAGTTGTAAAATAAACCTCTGATGTCCCTAAAGTGTTTCAGCTCAAAATTGACCACAAATCATATTTCATAACTCTTTGAAGCTACCCCATTTAGGCCATTTTGCCGACGATCGCCTTTAAATGCAAATGAGTTTGTGCTCTCTTCAAAAGAGGGCGGAGCTAGAAACACAGATTCAAAGCAGTGGCAGATTCAAAAGCAAGACTATTGTCTCAGAAGAAGGAAGTCTATATAACGGTGTTCGTTTGTGCATCCTGAAACTCCACATTTGTAATGCTTCTTAGTCACCGCCATTATCTTCATCAGGCATGATGTGAAAACTCTAATGGCGGACGGTTGCTTTTCACTCAGGGCTGTTTATGCTAATGAGGGAGAGATCGTCACTAATGGGCGGAGCTTTCCCCCTCTGATGACACGCACAAAGGGAGAATGTTAATCAAAGCGTCTCTGCAGGCTGTTTTTATCAAGTGCGATTGTATAAACTATAGAAGGATTATTACCATTAGAAGCTGGCTATGATCGCACAATGATGCCACACAACATATACAAGTGCCTTTTCCCCTTTAAAGGCCATTTGAGCCTCTACTCTACATGTGAGAAAGTGCGGTTGCTGCTGAGTTCCCTTTCTGTCTTGACACTTCACTTCACAAGGCATATTTTTACATTCAAATGCAATAGAAAGTTGTTGCCAAAACATGTTTGTGGTGTGGTCTATCTTCGAACGAACCGAAAACACCTCCTGAGAGGTTTCGTTCGCCTTATACAGGCCATTGAATTTCACCAATGAAGTTGCAATGTGCGCTGTTTTACATAGTTTTTATTTTGCATTTAAACTTTTACATACTTTTACATACAAAAGATTGCTATGCAAACAGGTTACTAACTATCAGGTTTCCCAGGCATGATCTTCACCGATCTGCCTCATGTGGGGATATCCCCACATTTTGCATTTGCTGCATATTTTGTCGTGCACGGCTTCCTGTCCTTAAATGTGCGAAGCTGAAGCATGCCGGTTCAGCTCATCATTCACTGGCTCCCTGCATCTGTGCTTGTTGTGGTTTATTCTCCCTTCTGTAAATTCCTTTCTCTCAGCACGTTGAGAAACTCAGACGGATGGCACGGAGCATCTGCCGTGTTGTTCATACAGAAATATGTGAAGTGTCGGGACCTTGTCTGGGTTGTAACCCTTGAGGAATAGAGAGTGAGGAGTCGCATCCCCGCAGTTTGTTATTTAAACATGGATGTGAAAACGAAGGGACAAGTGGCTGTTAGTCATTTATTAGTCTCATATAGAAACCTGATATATGGAAATATATGCAGATTATATATATATATATATATATGACATACAAGTTCATATTTGCTTTTCACACATATACAATATGTCATGTATGCAACATTTGGTTCAAAATATTGCAAAAATAGCTGGTTATATATTTGTTTCAACCATTGTAATCAAAAATATGTTTATATATGATAAGAAAAAAGTATATATATGGCCATATATATGAACACATTTTTTTCATTCATTCATTTTCTTTTCGGCTTAGTCTGGGGTCACCACAGCAGAATGAACCGCCAACTTATCCAGAATATGTTTTACGCAGCGGATGCCCCTCCAGCCGCAACCCATCACTGGGAAACACCCAAACACACTCATTCACACACATACACTATGGACAATTTAGCTTACCCAATTCACCTATACCGCATGTCTTTGGACTTGTGGGGGAAACCGGAGCACCCGGAGGAAACCCACGCCAACACGGAGAGAACATGCAAACTCCACACAGAAATGCCAACTGACCCAGCCGAGGCTCGAACCAGCGACCTTCTTGCTGTGAGGCGATTGTGCTACCCACTGCGCCACCACGTCGCCCTGAACACATTTTTAAAATAATATATTCAAACACACATCTACATAATTGTAACGTTTTTAAAATTTGTAGCATACTGTATATACTCATTCATTTTCCTTCGGCTTAGTCCCTTATTTATCAGGGTTTGCCACAGTGGAATGAACCGCCAACTATTCCGGCATATGTTTTACGCAGTGGATGCCCTTCCAGTGGCAACCCGGTACTGGGAAACACCCATAAACTCTCACATTCATACACACACATACACTACGGACAATTTAGCTTACCCAATTCACCTATAGCGCATGTCTTTGGACTGTGGGGGAAACCGGAGCACCCGGAGGAAACCCATGGGGAGAACATGCAAACTCCACACAGAAATGCCAACTGGCCCAGCCGGGACTCGAACCAGCAACCTTCTTGTGTGAGGCAACAGTGCTAACCACTTTGCTGCCTTATATATAGGGGAATGTAGGATGTGCCTTGTGCTTCTTGGCTAATAAAAACGACTCTCTCAGTGAAAGATGGCTTCTCATTTTATATGCAAGATTAAAGTAAGTCAGCATAAAGCCATTTGATTAAACCACAGCATCCTAATGTCATGCCAAAAAAAAATCTAATCAGTCAATGGGAACCAGATGGCAATCTGGTGTGCTGGTTCTTCTTAAAGGGATAGTTCACCCCAAAAATGAAGATTCCCTCACCATTTACTCTCCCTCATGTGTGGTTTTAACCCTTTATGGGTTTCAACCATCATTCTTCAAAATAAGAAGAATGTGTTCAAAAGAAAAACAGGCTTGGAAAAAGTGAACGGTGAATAAATGATGAGAGAGTTTTCATTTTTGGGTGAACTATGTCTTTGAAGCAATAGCTACTAGCTTTCAGTTTCAGTTTCCATCCACTTATTTTTATGCACATTTTGGAACATCGCAAAAAAATGTCTTAATTGAAATGCCAAGATGGGCATTTATTTAGAAAATGTACGTAAAAAATGTATAAGTATGATAAACTCTTCATCCGATAAAAATCTAATGTGCATAAGCTACGACAGAAACACATTTACCACATAAATTCCAGCATGTGCGACAGTAAAGTACCTGAGTGTCTTTGTCTTCTGAGGCGAAACTCATTTATTAGAGAAGAAAAAAGACCACAGTGGCTTCTCCTACAGCACTACACTACATTTTTCATTATAATTTTGATATATAGTGCAGGGGCAGCAAAGTGGCTCAGCCCAAGAAGGTCGCTGGTTCGAGTCCTGGCTTGGCCAGTTATGCTCCGGTTTCCCCCACAGTCCAAACACATACGCTATAGGTGAATTGAATAAACTAAATTGGCCGTAGTGTATGTATGTGTGTGAATGTGAGAGCGTATGGGTGTTTTCCAGCACTGGGTTGCAGCTGGAAGGGCATCCGCTGCGTAAAACATATGCTGGATAAGTTGGCGGTTCATTCCGCTGTGGCGACCCCTGATGAATGAAGGGACTAAGCCGAAGGAAAATGAATGAATGAATATTTGGCGCAGGTTATCAGGATGTAATGACTGTGCTTTTATTCGCAAGTGTTTTATGCGATGTTACAGTTTTGCGTAAGCCGCATCTTTGGATGGAAGCATAGCTAGTGATATCCACTGATAATCGTGAGCTATTAACCCTTGGAAGGATTGAGCCAGTGAGTTGAACTCGAAACCAGATAAAATTGTGAATGATGAACTGGTTGAACTGATTCACTGGGAACATCTGAGTCTAAAGATTGACTGGATGATTCATTAATGTACCATTGTTACACCACGAGTGAACACTATGCTGTCAAATTCCTCCTGAAGACTAGGAATATAGTGCATTACGTTATAGTACTTTTCTTTGGGGTCATGTGATCTTTGTACTGCGTTTTTAGTATCCTGCACTTTGGCAGTAAGATTGCATCGCATGTCTTGTGAGATAATTTCTGGCACAGTCTGCAGATTTTGAAGTGTTTTGTGGACTATGTCCCGCACTCACCGACACATGCGTCCGGCGCGCAACATGATCTCCCTGCTTGCTTTTTAAATGAATCTCCCATGTTGCCTAATAAACAATTTATGGCATCAGCTCTTAGTGCTAATGAGGCCCATTCATTTTTAAACTTCCCTTGCACTTTCATGTTCCCAAACCCGATGGAGTCTAGCATAAATCCATCTGGCTAGAACTGTAAACAGCGTGTGTGTATGTGTGCACTGGTTTGATGGTCTACAAGGACAATGTTTTGTATAGTGATATGGGTATGACCTAGTTGTACTCTATTATAGTGATTTATGAGGACACGCCGGATGTCCTTGTAATACAAATGCTTAAAAATCATCCTTAACGTTGTCTTTTGACATTTCGATTTTGCCACAAGTTTCATGTGAGGGTTAGGTTTGGATTAAGGCCAAATAATTAGCATATTTTTTTGACTATATAAAATGCATTGCAGCTATAAAGAGTCCTCGTAAACCACCAACAACAACATGTGTGTGTGCACAAATCAAGGTGTCGACTGTGTGCTGGGTGGCCGAAGTCATACTGGTTTGACCTTTGATGAAACCCTGATGTCCATTATCCACTTGATCAGACCATTTTTTAACCTTACTTAAACCAAAAGCCCTAACAACATCACCACCGCGATAACCTTGGGCCGTCTGAAGAGCCGCCAAAGGAACATCATGCAGACATTAACCTTTGAGTCTGTCTTAACAGCACTTATACACACAGAGGTCATCGACTCAGATAGTGTCTGAATGATTCACATTCTCAACACGTGCTCCGCAAACAAAATTACAAGAGCACTTAACTTTAGTTTACTTACCTGTTGAAAGATCGCCAAACCGTTTAGATGACTTACATTATTTTCTAATGATTCTACTTATGCTATGGTTCCCACAACGAAAGATGTAGTATTTCAGACTATAGTCAGGTTTATGTGCTCAAACTAACAGGACTAGTTTCTTACACATCTTATTCAAAGACGTCTGTCATGTTTGGATGTGACCGTTGTAGCTGTGAAATAACTGAAATCATCCAGTGTAGTGATATGGAGCTGTAATGCTCCCGTTTCCCCCACAGTCCAAACACATGCGCTATAGGTGAATTGGATGACCTAAATTGGCCGTAGTGTGAATGAGTGTGTGTGTGAATGTGAGAGTGTATGGGTGTTTCCCAGTACTGAGTTGCAGCTGGATGGGCAGCCACTGTGTAAAACATATGCCGGAATAGTTGGCGGTTCATTCCGCTGTGGCGACCTCTGTTAAATCAGAGACTAAGCCGAAGGAAAATTAATGAATGACTTATCGGTATCGATCAAAAATTCCATATCGGTGCATCCCTAATCCTCATATCATCTGAATCTCAATAAAATCTATTGACTCAATAAAATCTATTGCAAACCACCATACAGTATATTGATATAAAATCCAATTGAATCAGCTTGGAGACCTCCTTAGAGACCCGCACTGTGCCAGAT
Organism: Danio choprae; assembly: GCA_903798125.1. NCBI lineage: Eukaryota > Metazoa > Chordata > Actinopteri > Cypriniformes > Danionidae > Danio > Danio choprae. Next base: position 1,021,741 of record CAIGQW010053379.1, read on the forward strand.
GCAAGCATTGATGCGTTTCTCATATATTTGGTTGCTTGAGATAAAACTGCATGCTATTATTATAATCAGTGGCCATCTTCAAACATCTGCATCCTTCCTTCCTTTTTTGTGCCGCCCAGTTTTGACTACTCCGATCTCTCGATTAGGCACATCATCTTCATCTGAAATGACATTAGAAAACAAGCCACTTAGACTAAGAACAATCCAAGCTCAGGGAAATATCATTCAGCTCAACAGGGAGGAAAGAGGAGGGTGCTTGAGGGTCAGATGAGGATACGATGAGGCTCCGTGGCTCCATCTGGCCTCGTGGAGATGCTTTTATCTCTTCTGACATTTGTAGATTGGAAGTATTGGAAAAGTGTTTTTCTTTATTGGATATTGGATTTCTGCTTGAATGTCGGCCATATAGATATTTGATACACTCACTGGCCAATTTATTAGGTACACCTGTACAACTGCTTGTTTACACAAATTTCTAATCAGCCAATCACATGGCAGCAACTCAATGCATTTAGGCATGTAGACATACAAGAGGATCTGCTGCAGTTCAAACCGAGCATCAGGATGGGGAAGAAAGGTGATTTAAGTGATTTTGAACGTGGCATGGTTGTTGGTGCCAGACGGGCTGGTCTGAGTATTTCAGAAACTGCTGATCTACTGGGATTTTCACAAGCAACCATATCTAGGGTTTACAGAGAATGGTCCGAAAAAGAGAAAATATCCAGTGAGCGACAGTTCTGTGGACGCAAATGCCTTGTTGATGCCAAAGGTCAGAGGAGAATGGACAGACGAGCTATTTCTATCAGGTAGAAGGGCAACAGTAACTCAAATAACCACTCATTACAACCGAGGTCTGCAGAAGAGCATCTCTGAACGCACAACATGTCCAACCTTGAGGCGGATGGGCTACAGCATCAGAAGACCACACCGGAGTCCACTCCTGTCAGCTAAGAACAGGAAACTGAGGCTACAATTCACACAGGCTCACCAACACTGGACAATAGAAGATTGGAAAAACGTTGCCTGGTCTGATGAGTCTCGATTTCTGCTGCGACATTCGGATGGTAGGGTCAGAATTTGGCATCAACAACATGAAAGCATGGATCCATCCTGCTTTCAGGCTGGTGGTGGTGGTGTAATGGTGTGGGGGATATTTTTTGGCACACTTTGGGCCAACTGAGCATTAGTACCAACTGAGCATCGTATCAACACCACAGCCTACTGGAGTATTGTTGCTAACCGTGTCCATCCTTTTATGACCACAGTGTACCCATCTTCTGATGGCTACTTCCAGCAGGATAACGCACCATGTCAAAGCGCGAATCATCTCAGGCTGGTTTCTTGAACATGACGATGAGTTCACTGTGCTCAAATGGCCTCCACAGTCACCAGATCTCAGATTTGCAGCAACTGCGTGATGCTATCATGTCAATATGGACTAAAATCTCTGAGAAATATTTCCAGTACCTTGTTGAATCTATGCCACGGAGGATTAAGGCAGTTCTGACGGCAAAAGTGGGTCCAACTCGTTACTAGTAAGGTGTACCTAATAAAGTGGCCTCTGAGAGTATATATAGCTTCATATATGGCCATATATGAAATCATTCATTCATTCATTCATTCTTTTCGGCTTAGTCCCTTTATTAATCTGGGGTCGCCACAGCGGAATGAACCGCTAACTTATCCAGCATATGTTTTACGCAGCGGATGCCCTTTCAGCTGCAACCCATCACTGGGAAAAAATTCCAACTTGTAAATATTAAAAAACATGTAGGCCTATGTAATGTACTGTATGTCATTTGCCTAAATTGCCATATATCAGATTTCTTTGTGGGTCCCGACCCATTTAGGCCAACTCTCCCTGTAACTTGTTATCTTAATATAATGCGGAGCCACCAAAAGAACAACGATCCAGTGTCCAAAAATGACAGCGTGTGATGGAAAGCTGTTTGCATATGTGGGTGAAGGCCATGTTCGTTTACATTGTGTTTGCTGTCATTCATCTTTTATTTATTCTACAAAATCACCGGCTATCCTCAAACGGTTGCTATGGAAACTGCATGTTTAGCCGATAGGTCGCTCTTGTACAAGACCCCAGAACAGAATGGGTTTTTAGCTGCAGTTGGTCAGCAGGTTCAGGCTGGGGTCGCTTTAGCGCTCGCTGTTTATATACTGGAAAAGTAGCTGATGGACTATTATTGGTTGCAATGTGTCTTCTATAACAAGACTGCATTCCCTGAGGAGACGTATATTGTTCAGAGCTTGCTATTTCAAAGCTTAGGAAACTCAGTTTAGCTTTATAGTGTCAAACGTTTCTCTAACAAGTCCTTAGGAGAAATGGCAAGAGACATGTGATAAGGGGGGGGGTAGATATTTCTGCAGATTTCCACAGATTTTTAGCCTGTTATTGAGTCTATTTATTTATTTATTCATGTAAATATATATTTATTCAGTTTTTATATTGATTTCAGTAATATTATTGATTGAATCATATGGAAATTTGCATATGATTTACATAGGATACAGTTCGTACAGTCATATTTTCCATCCTTTAGTAGATATATTATATGAGAGGGGCCTCACAGTGGCGCAGTGGGTAGCACGTTCGCCTCACAGCAAGAAGGTCGCTGGTTCGAGCCTCAGCTGGGTCAGTTGGCGTTTCTGTGTGGAGTTTGCATGTTCTCCCTGTGTTGGTGTGGGTTTCCTCCGGGTGCTCCGGTTTCCCCCACAAGTCCAAAGACATGCGGTATAGGTGAATTGGGTAAACAAAATTGTCCGTAGTGTATGTGTGTGAATGGGTGTGTATGGATGTTTCCCAGAGATGGGTTGCAGCTGGAAGGGCATCCGCTGCGTAAAACATATGCTGGATAAGTTCATTCCGCTGTGGCGACCCCAGATTAATAAAGGGACTAAGCCGAAATGAGAATGAATGAATGAATTATATGAGAGACTTACAAGCAGCTCTAATTGGATTTGCACTGTAAACCTTAACTAAAAGTAAGGTTTAAAACTAACTTTAGGCGTTCAATTTGTAGTTTCTATACTCTCGAAATCATTCTGCATAAATCCGCAGAATGTTGAAAACATCGGATGTGCTAAATGTTTAGTTGCTGTACTCTCAAAATCACTAACCAAGGACACAAAGCTGGTTTTTGAGTATTGGTTGGGTTTAGCTTTTTCAGTGTGTTCTGCATTAGTGACTCAAGATGGATGCCGTCAGCTGTTTTTCAGCTGATTCTGTTCGTTGATTGGCTGTTCAGCTTTAGTGTATGTGTGCACAATGAAGTGAATGAGATGAAAGCAAACCACTGACTGAGGTTCAGAACCCTCCTTGTGCCTACACTCAAAACATGATGTTTGCTGTTTGTTCAAACTACTTAATTCAGGGGTGTCAAACTCGTTTTAGCTCAGGGGGAGGAAAATCTATTCCCAAGTGGGCCAGACTGGTAAAATCATGGTATATATAACTTAAAAACAACAGCTTCAGATTGTTTTCTTTGTTTTAATAGGATCAACATAAAACAAAGCTGGAGCCTGTGGACAACACGATCGGCAATTCGTAACTTTTTGATTTAGTGGCTAATTCATATGAATTCGTACAATTTAGTACTGTTTGCTTATCCACCAATGACGGTTGGGTTTCGGAGAGTGGTTGAGTGCCACATATCCTTTTTTATATCATACATTTTTGTACAAATTAGCCACTAAACTGACAAAACGTAAAATAGTTACGTTTCCTTGTGAGATCACCTCAGTGTGTTTGGCAGGGCATAGATGTGGTCTTTCTCTCTGAGAAGGCTGTCAAACTGACACTGATTCAGGCTTCTGCATCGGATGAAATTAACAGTTTGCAATTGGAACAGCAGTTTCTTTTATTGAAAAATTGCAGCTCATTTTGTGAAGTTTATTTAAAAACTAATTTGGAGAGGATTATTATTATCCAATTCATGATTCACCAATCAGACGATTCCTAAGCCACTATAAATACCCTAAGTTTCATATCACAGCCATCTTTGTTTTGAAGAATCCCACCTTCCACCCTACTCCTCCTTTCCTAGATGGGTGGCACGGTGGCCCAGTGGTTAGCACTGTTGCCTCACAGCAAGAACGTCACTGGTTCTAGTCCTTACCAGGCCAGCTGACGTTTCTGTGTGGAGTTTACACGTTCTCCCCATGCTCACGTGGGTTTCCACCGGGTTCCCCGGTTCCCTCCCACCGTCCAAAAACATGCAACTTAAGTTAATTGACTAATCCAAATCGGCATCATAGACGTGCTCCTAGTAAGTAGTCATCTCAAGAGCAATCACTATCTGTTCATTAGCTACTACAGCAGGGGAGTTCTCCAGATCTACCTGAGCTCAAATTCCCCTCTCGCCTTGAAAACGGGAGGGAGCCCCGGGCTCGAGGATCTATGAGCTCAGGGCTCTCTCCCGGGACAGCATGCCAAACAAGCTTTATAACCAATCCTCAGCTAAGTGTGAACTCTTGAATATACTTTACAGAATCATCTCGCGGGCCAGATTAAACCCGTTTGCGGGCCGTACGTTTGACACCCCTGACTTAATTAAATGGAGCTGAATCAACACAATTCTTAAGATTTTTTTTGGACAACTTATTTGTTTTAAGTTCAATCTACTTCATTTTGTAAAACCTAATAATTTAACTTAATTCCTTCATGTTGTCTCAACACAAATCGATTGTGTGGAGCCAAGCAGTTTTTTACAGTGTATATTGCTGCAGTATTCATGGTTTTACTCATTTTGTGTTGTTTCTTTAACCCTCTCATTGTGATTCGCCCCTACAAACAATACATTCATTCATTCATTTTCTTTTCGGCTTAGTCCCTTCATTAATCTAGGGTCGCCACAGCGGAATGAACCGCCAATTTATCCAGCATGTTTTACACAGCGGATGCCCTTCTAGCTGCAACCCATCACTGGGAAACATCCATGCACACTCATTCACACACATACACTACGGACAATTTAGCTTACCCAATTCACCTATACCACGTCTTTGGACTTGTGGGGGAAACCGCAGCACCCGGAGGAAACCCACGCCAACAACCAATACATCAATTATTAAATTAAAAAGTACATCAAAGTTTACATCAAAATAAACACTCAATCTGAGAAACGTATACAGCCTCCATTGAATGCCTGTTAGTTACAGCTGTCAAAGAGGTCTCATTCGTGAGTTTGGTTTGAGACTCACCCTATACTCTTCGTTGATTCATTTGTGGCCATTAGACTGCAGAGCAATGTAAAGCAGCTCGACTGAGGACGGATATGTGCTTCTGTACCACAGCAGCGTGTATACTGCAGTCAGACCGCAGTCACCAGCATCAGTCTGAAGCTCGAGGCCTCAGCTCGAGTCGTGATAGAGGAACAGGGGGTGGTGCATTTTGGTGACAGCTGGCCTCTATAAATAACCCCAGCGGGTGGAGGCGGAGAGCAGAAACCACGTGCTGGATATCCAGCGGTGTGCACCACATTGCCTCTTTGCCAATTAGATGCAACGATGAGACTGCAAACGTGAGGCTGCAATATACAGTTGAAGTCAGAAAGAAGACATTTCTAAGCATGATATTTCTAATAACTGATTTCTTTTATCTTTGCCATGATGACAGCACATAATATTAGACTAGATATTTCTCAAGATGCTAGTATTCAGGTTAAAGTGACATGTAAAGGCTTAACTATGTTAACTAGGTTAATTAGGCAAGTCATTGTATAACGATGGTTTGTTCTGTAGACAATCCGAAACAAATATAGCTTAATGGGGCGAATAATATTGACCTTAAAATGGTTTAAAAAATGTTAAAACTCTTTTATCCTAGCTGAATAAAACAAATCAGAAAATACAACTTTCTCCAGAGGAAAAATATTATAGGAAAAAGCATTTTTACTGCCTATTTGTCGACTACCTACTAGTTTCAATGGCCTACTTTAGTTTATCGTCTAGAGCAGAAGAAGCAGGATAAGGTAACGGCTAGTTAGAGGGCTGTCGTGAATAGATAAATGATTAAGGCTAGTCTTTAATTGCATCTTCAGTTACCGTGACATTCAGCTTTTGTGTCCACTCATCAGTCAGGCGCAGGATAGTCTGTCATGAGAGAGATAAGGTGAAGGATTGTGAGCGCACACACACAAACATCCCAACAAGTTTAGCAAAGATGAAGCACTACTTTAGCTTTAGGCTATTACCATCTGTGGGTCATTTAAGTCAGGAGCCAATTGAAGCGGACAGTTTTTAACAGCAAATAGCGCTCTAGGCTAGTTTTTAACAGCAGATAGCGCTCTAGGATCGTTTTTAACAGCAAATAGCGCTCTAGGCTAGTTTTTAACAGCAGATA
>CAIGQW010053379.1:1033095-1043603 GCA_903798125.1 Danio choprae
GCACATATTGTTTACTGCATTTTATTGGTCAAACTACTTGTCAATTATTATCTTCAGTAGATGTAAAAAGCCAAATATAGAAATCCTGCCCAGGATAAACATGTACAAGGTTGGTAAAGGATATATTAAATATTTTTACCTGGTTGTGTTGTGTAGCATAATTGATCTCCTGCAGTTCAGTTCAGGAATCCCTCTTTCTTCGTTGAGGAATTCACTCCTGAAGTGTATTTAAAATATTTTCCTCTGTTTCCCCTCCAACAGCCATTTGGACAGTGGTGTCGTATTCAACCAAAAGATGTCTCAAAGATGCCAGAGAGTGCGTGGAAGCTGGTCTTCTACACAATGTCCTGGTCATACAGCACCTACCTTTTGTTTTTCACCAGCTATTCCTTCTTTCAAAACCCTCCATCTGTATTTTACGGTAAGCTTCGTAACTGACACAGCAAGCTGGATAGATTACTGATGAATTGTTACTGATTACATACTCCATGACAAATGTGTAGTCAGTAATATAGTCTATTAGATTACACATTTGTCATAATGTAATCTGACTACTTTGGGAATTGTAATCTGTTACCGATTACAAACTACATGACAAATTTGTAGTCAGTAATATAATTGCTTAGATTGAAGAAACTAATCTTGGATTACATTTAGATTACTTTTGTGCTAACCTTTATTTGATGTTGCAAATATTGAAGTAGGATAATCTTGTACTATTTTGAGAGACACAAAGAATCCATATATTCGTTCTTTATCAGCCACAAGCCTCAACATCTCTTTAAAGATGGACAGTTAATACTTAATACCTACTCGGTTGATTCTCTGCCACTGCCTAAATATTAAGTAATCCATAAAAAAGTAACTGTAGTCTGATTACAAGTATTTAAATAAAAGGTTTACTCTAATTGCAAGTAATGATATTTGGAATCTGATTACTTATAATCAATAAATAGCCAGTTCTGCGATCACGACTTGTTTTAGAAATAACTAAAAATAGATTATGATGCTAAACAAAACTGTACAGGATAATTAAATGGCCCAGTAAATTAAATGGTCAAGTTTTCTGGTAAAACACAGTTGAGAACAAGATGGTGATTGCTTACTTAATCAACATATATCAGCATAAACAATAATCATTAAGACAGAATAAATATTAAAGGTCACAAGTTCCTATTATCTCTTAACACTCTTTATCAATATACTATAATAAGAGTCATTATGTGGTCCAATTTACACCGATCACCATTTTACACTCCCATTGGTAGTTTTATATCATGTCACTACTCATTTGCATAAATATCGTCACAATGCCAAAAGATTAATGTTGTTGTTGACAGAAACTGTCAACTCTCATCGAAAATGGCATTATGTGAAACCGTGAACGCTCATCAAGAGTAATGAACTGCTTTAATCTGTACTATATCAGCATAACCCATCTGTTTTATGAGGCCAGTGTTCCACTTTTCACCAGCAAGTCAAGGTCATTATTATCATCTAGTGCTCTTGCTTTATGGTTGTGGAGTTTACTTGTAGGTCAGAACTCTTGTGTCATTGGTTTGTTCTTTCTGGGTTTAGACTGGAAGAGTGGGATGTCGGTGCCCACAGATATTGCGATAGCTTACCTGATCCAAGGCAGCTTCTATGGCCACTCTATATACGCCACCGTCTACATGGACGAATGGAGGAAGGACTCTCTTGTCATGGTGGTACATCACTTCATCACTCTGGCCCTGATCACATTCTCCTATGCCTTCAGGTCAGGCCAGTTTACAGGCTCTTTAAAAACAGCAATGGCTGCAGCCTTTCAAAATGGGTTTTTTAGAGGCTCTAGCGTACAGTCACAACAATAAAGGAATGTTTACACCAAGCATGATAATTATAAAGATAACAATAAAATCGTTCTGATTGTAAAACAGGCGGCACGGTGGCTCAGTGGTTGGCACTGTCGCCTCACAGCCGGTTCGAATCCCGGCTGGACCAGTTGGCATTTCTGTGTGGAGTTTGCATGTTCTCCCTGTGTTGGCGTGGGTTTCCCCCGGGTGCTCTGGTTTCCCCCACTGTCCAAAGACATGCGCTATAGGCGAATTAAATAAACTTAATTAGAGATGAGTGTATGAGTGCATGTGTGAATATGAGAGTGTATGGGTGTTTCCCAGTAATGGGTTGTGGCTGGAAGGGCATTCGCTGCATAAAACATGATGGAATAGTTGTCGGTTCATTCCGCTGTGGCGACCCCTTATAAATCAGGGACTAAGCCGAAGGAAAATGAAGAGTTCAGACCACAGCTATAACGATAAAGATGTAGAGAAACACTATCCTTTGAATCACATTCAAAATTATATTTATTAATTGATAAAAGCCAGTCATAATCCTTTGAAATCTAGGGCTCGTGCAACTTAAAGCTACAGACACCATCGTGGAGAAACACTGATTGATGCTAAGCCCTCTTTTCAAGGATTATGTAAAGATGATGATCTTGGAAACAGTTGGTTATAGCTTGGGAAAGAATAGTAAAAAATTGTTCTGCAAGCCAAGCTAGAAAACTGAGGTATAAAAATAAAAGTACCTCAAGTATCCACTATAGTTTCAGCATCTGTGTGTTTCCTCCTTTGAAAATGCGGGGGAAGATAGTTTGTTTTGTATTCCACTACACTGACTACGATCGCTAAATTCGTTTGCTTAAATTTTCGTAATATATTAATAAATAAAGATTCACTGGTCAGATGCGCTAGTAGCACACTGAGGACATCCATTGGTAACAAGGGGCCAATGCCAAATGAAAAGCATAAACTAAAAATGAACACAATTTTTCTGATTCGTCGGTGTCGACACAAATATTGTTATAATTATAGTTATCGTGCTTGGTGTGAATGAGCCTTAAGACCCTACAGCACAAATGATACAATTCAATAGTTTTCAACTTTCTGCAATTGTTTTACGACCTTCAGTTCATTTGCCTATGGGTAAATGATTAGGAATATCAAATGATCTAATTACTTGCACTACAAACCAGTGTGTTTATGGCAATACATTAAAATAATATAGTACGAAAGTACCAGTTTACAACATCAGGCAGCATGAGTTGTTTTGTTTGACCAAAAATCAATGGAAGTGAATGAGACTGGAAGCCCTGGCCCATTTAAACTGCATGACAAAATATGGCGGACACCAATAAAAGTCATATTGCTTGTGCTTTTGAATGCCCCCAGATACCACAACATTGGCATTCTTGTCCTCTTTCTTCACGACATCAATGATGTCCAGTTGGAGTTCACCAAGATTAATGTTTACTTCAAGACTCGGGGAGGGAAGGAGTACCTCATCAATGATGTCCTGTCCAACATGGGCGCCGTTAGCTTCAGCATCACATGGTGAGACTTGATCACACACCTGAATCAAGAAACCTTGCATTGTTATTGATGTAAAGGATGAAAAAGAAATGTATATAGAGCTTAAAGTGACTTGCAAAAGCAAGGTAAGCACACACATTTTGTTGATCCAGAGTTTAGTGGCAACTCTAGGCCTATTCGGATGTTTCTCAGGATATACGTTTTTTTTTTTTTTACCATTTATAGGGGGGGGGTAGTTGGTGATTTGGTGGTTTTTCTTTTACTCATCACCCATGTAAAAATCCCCGGCCAATTTACCTACTGTTTTTTTGGACAAACACCAAGGTTGCATGGTGATTTAATCTCTGACTTTCAATCCAAGGAAGGAGATCAATCCAAATTTGTTTCGTAAATCCTTTCTGGCCACTGAAATGCAGAGTACCGTTGCACTTTTTTGACATATTGTGCAATAAAAATGCTGTGCTAGAAGGTTTGTGTCCATGTACCTGTTGACTAGCTGTCAAAAAGCCACCTTGTTTGTGTTGTAATTGGCCATTGTCACTATGGCACTAATACCCTGTGTAAATCTAGCATGTGGTGGATTCTTGATTGGGGGTTAGAGATAAACTAGAAAGTGGATCTCACAACTCATGAGGATCCCACGTATCAGTATTCATATTAGATTGAATTTGTGAATAAAAAAAGGGCTTTTGAAAGAAAGTATGAAATTATTTGGACATAGCTTAGGAGTAAGGATTAGGGTTTGATGGGTATGCTATGCTATGCTAACAGCAAAATGTGTTCACTTAGAAACATGTCCTACTGATAATAATGAGGGTCTATAGCAGGGGTGGGCAAATTTGCATCCCTAATCAACCACACTGGGAAAATATAACCTATGTCTTTGCTTGAAAATCACAAGCAGATGTGTTTGATCACAGCTAAGCTCTGAAAGAAAGTGGCCCTCCAGGAATGGAGTTAACCATGTCTGATTAGATTTTTGTGTGTTGCATTGTGTGTAGCTTGTGCCCCAAGAATGACTGAGAGATTCAGGGGCTGTTTACATTACAACGTTTCAGCCAAAAATGGAAAAAATATATGTTTTGCTTCTTAGTTTACATGGGACTTGGGACTGAAAATGCATGAATTTTCTAAGTGTGCGGTTTTGAAGACCCCGCAGTTGTCATGTCTGTCTAAAACCCCCAAAAAAGAGAGTCTAATGACGTCATAAGTGTTTGTTTAATGGAGTGTAGATTAAAGGCAAGCCAAACAAACGAATTCAACAGTGGTGGAATACGTGGTGGTGTTGTCGTTGCTCAAGTGTTTGCTAACGCTTCATCAGCAAAGTGTAGATTTACTTCACATTACAACCAAATAGGGAGATGCATTTTACACACTGCAAATGAAACAGACAGAGCCGCTGACGGCACATCACCACTTCCCTACACGTACTGTTTACTAACAAGGTGACAGTGCCAAATACTTGCCTGGCATATGTAACAGAGTGTTTTTGGTCATTTTTGCATATAAACGTAGATGTGAAACTTTAGCAAAACATAAGGGAAAACTTTTCTATTTGTGGCTATCGATTTGGCATTCGTTGTCTTGTAAAAGTAGCCTCAGGTGTCTTTACATGCAAATGAGTTTGATCATCTTGTTGTTTGTGCAGGTTTTGGTTTCGTTTGTACTGGTTCCCTCTTAAAGTCTTGTGGGCCTCCTGCGTCACCAGTATCCAGTCGGTCCCCAACATCCCTTTCTACTTCTTCTTCAACATGCTCCTGCTTGCCCTGCTCCTCATGAATATCTACTGGTTCCTGGTAAGATTAAGTTGTTTTTGAATACGATGGCTGTGTAGAGTAGCACAGGGATTGTAACCCGAAGTGTGCTGGCTTGCAATGAATCTATCATGAGGTATCACGATCATGGCGCCTTTGGGAAAGTCAGTGGCTGAATTTACACTGGCACAAAAAAAAAAACCCAGTTTACTTTTCTACAGGGTTCAACTGCAAACTGAATCAAATACACCTCAGGCTAATGCCATTTTTGGGTGAATCGTCCATTTAAAGGTCCTGTGAAGTGCTTTGAAATATGCATTTTTTTTTTCAATTCTATGTTTGACAATCTCAACTGAAACATGAAGAGAGGGAGGGGCATAGAGTAGCTCCTCCCCTTTGTAAAAATCAGCCAATAGTGTTCTGTTTTTATCACAGCTCTGCCAGTGAGAGTGGGTGAGCTCGAGCGCATCAAATGAAACCCAAATGGCGGGGCGGGACATCTCAGATATTAGAGAGCATTTGATAGGTCAAAAGATTTGATGAGAAACTGAAGTATGAGGTGATGTTAAATAAAATAGTTGATCTCTTCGACGGAAGTGACGTGGATGTTTATATCTATAAATGCTAATATCTTATAAGTGAAGTTTTCTAAACTAATTGCGAGAGGAGCACGTGATATGATTGATCGCGGCTGGTCTCTCATCCGTAATCAGCGATAATCCTATCAGATTGATCCAAGCCTACAATAAATAGACGATTTCACCCTACTGCCTTATCTTCGTTTTCGTTTCCCCCCTTCCACCCCATCTCCTCCTTTTACCAGGGGGAGCTCTCAAGACCTACCTGATCTCGGACCCCCTTACATGCTAACTGACCAGGCGGGAGCCCTGGGCTCAATTATCTCTGAGCTCAGGGTTCTCTCCCGGGACAGCATGTCAAACATGCTAATTGTGTAAAGCGTGAACTATTGAAATGCTAATTTTGTCACTGTTTTGTACCACACTAGCTTATAGGGGAATTACCAACCTATGTCACATCACATGGGTTCAACTACGCATACCGGTTGCAAAAAAAGACCGGTTGCAATAGCACACATGTGGTGTTGTGCGGTAGGATGCCAAAATAGAAAACTTAAATTTGACCGTACACCACCACACTGCTTTTAATGTCAACCACAGACGTCTTAGGCTAACAGCCATCAGAAGAGCTGAATGGAGTAAGGACCTAATTAAAAATGCTCGACTCTGCAGTTCTCTGTTTATATCAGGTAAATTCACGCTATGCTGAATCACACACATTACTCGTTTCTGACAGCAGCAATGATTTTAGCAAAAACAGTTAAATATGGTTAATTACTGCGGACACTGAATGCTTAGAATGAAATGTACAAATGTAAGTTCACATATCCTGCCGTACAGGTGCAGTTCGCTGTCAGAATGCAGTTGTTGTGCTTGATGATTACCCAGGCCTTGTACAGCTCCGTCTTCTTTCATTGTCTTTGGCTAGGCAGAACGTTTAGCGCTACAAAGTTTTGATTCTGGTAATCATGGGACATTATTTCTTGCATATGACCACACAGAACAAAACTGTAGGCATCCAAAAACTTGTAGGCCTTTAACATCTCTTGTAAAATCACTTGGAGTTTCAATGAGATAGTTGTATATTTTGGGCTGGATGCTTGGCTATTTCATCTTATCCAATATCCATTGGGAGGGTGCTATCGCAAATGGACCTGTCAGACGAACGCCGCTCACTTTAACGTTAATTTTGCCAAATAACTGTGCTTATCACTGGGTGACAAGCTCTTATAATACGCTGAAAGCATTATGTAAATAATATATATAATATGTAATCAATATAACATATCTCTAATACAACAACAAACTCTGTACCGCATCGGATGTCATTCCCTCAATGTAAATGCAAGCGCTTTTTTTCTGCAACCTCCATGCGCGCGCATCCTGAATGTTTACAAACCGGTAATTCGTCTATTGATATCCTTAAGACTAACATACTAACACTAACATCCAAAAAGCATTATTTGAATTTCACAAGACCTTTAAGATGGACCTAAAACAACTGAGTATTTTATTATCCTGAAATCAGTGTTGTCAGAGCATGGTAGTTAACCGTCTAAGCTAGCAGATACCTTATCCAAAGCGCTTCTCAGTACACTTACAACATTGAAAGTGCACTGATAGTAGATGGCATTTTATCCTGCAAACTTTCACCATGTTTTCCACAGCCATTACCATGTTTCATCATGTTTGAGCTGCATTTCTTGTTAATAGCATTGTAAAGTCATGACATTTTTGTTCCTTTTCGCAGTTTATTGTGCTGTTTGTGGCGAAGGTTCTGACGGGCCAGATGAAGGAGGTAAATGACGTTCGGGAGTACGATGAAGACGACCTGAAGGAGAGAAATGACAGCAGTGACGAGGCTTCTACTGAAGGGTAAGTGGAGAGATGCAGCAGTTTGTGGTTTGCTCAGGTGTGCTGTGTGTGCGCAAGTCATTAAGAGGAAGTCGTGCGGTTTTACTAGACGTCAAGGCAGAACTGAAACTTCTGAGAGACCTCTAGAGAAATTTACATTTATAAGTTTGGAGGGGGCAATAACAATATTACTAACATATTTGTTTTCATATATGCTAGTTCTAGAGTTGCGGAAAGGTTTAATGAAACAGTTTTAAAAAAATAACATTATATCAGGTTATGACTAAAGATAATGTTTTTTATGTGGATTTAGGGATATTCTGTGTGGAAACAAATGTTAAAGACTCCCACTATACCTATTTATGACTCTCTCCACCTCCTGAATCATACATTCAGCTTTAATTATCATGAATTCATATTTTTTGAGTGTTTATTTTTCTAATTTAATTAAACATTTGCATAAAATATCTTTTTTTGTTGTATTATTTGTCATTTCAGTTATAAAAAAACGACATTTTGTAACGTCGCCACATTCTGGTCAACTCTGTGCCATCAGTTATAAAAAGGCACAACAATATGCAAAGCATTAGTAGAAAAAAGCATTTGATTTCCTCCAAGTGATGTCACTTCCTGTGGCGGGAAACTCTGAAAGGCACTGAAGCGTGTCATTGCTCTTCTCTCATTCATTTATAGAATATGTTTAAGATACGCCGATAGTAAATGATTTGTCAACTCTGTTACTGTGATGTTTCAGTGAATCTCTTTTTAAAAACAATAATATGATGAAAATAGGTAACACTGTGTTAAACATGCCATGTCGTGTTCGGTTTGAGGTTAGCATCATGAGCTAAAGCACAAAATGGTGGAAAATGCCAACTCTGCTATCGTCAACTGCATCAACTGTGCACAAACTAAAGCACAAAATGGTGGAAAATGCCAACTCTGCTATCGTCAACTGCACACAATGTATAACAATCATTTAAAGAACAATTAGCAACAGAATCCAACCTTTCCTACCACATTTGAGCATTTCACATTATTTTACATTAATAATAGATTCAGTTTACTGTAAATTATACTGTCAGGCACTGTCAAAAAGTCATGTGCCAACAAGTTATAATGAATGTTATGGTGTACATGTGCACTTAAGCCATAAATGTGCCAATTTCCATGAAGTATAATGTTCATTTTACATCAGAATGCTTTACCAAAATATATTTGTTAACTAATGTGCTACAATAACAAACAGGGTGGGGCTGTAGCATATCTAAAAAAGCGCCTAAAACCACCCTGCTTTATTTCTGCTTAGTCAAGATCAGCAGTATTAGCTTTAGCCCCATATATGCTAATCACATGTTACGCCGGCTTTTGAGCCACACACACCTGATGACACCAGTAGCTGCAGGTTTAGGGTAATGCAACCTGAGATCACGGTCTGCTTCAACCTGATCTGTGAAACGTGGAGATTGGATGAACCCGCAGACTCGTGTGGATGTGACTAGCATTGTAGCATTAGCCCTATCCTTATCTTTCTGACCTTGAAGCAGTATAATCGCACCATGCCACATGCATCCACCGATCACCTCATTCTAGCTTGACTTTTATCATAAATAACATTAGAGAGGTATCACGTAATATTGTTCATTGCATTTATCCTGTGAAAGAGGTAATCACACAATTCTGTCAAGACATTTATATTGTTTTGAAGAGTGTGCTTTTTTTGTAATAAGCAAGATTAAAGTATGGTACATTTGTTTTATGATTGTATTTATATTATATATGTATTTATATGGGGCCTCACGGTGGCGCAGTGGGTAGCACGATCGCCTCACAGCAAGAAGGTCGCTGGTTCAAGCCTCGGCTGGGTCAGTTGGCATTTCTGTGTGGAGTTTGCATGTTCTCCCCGTGTTGGCGTAGGTTTCCTCCGGGTGCTCCGGTTTCCCCCACAAGTCCAAAGACATGCGGTATAGGTGAATTGGGTAAGCTAAATTGGCCGTAGTGTATGTGTGTGAATGAGTGTATGGATGTTTCCCAGTGGGTTGCAGCTGGAAGGGCATCCGCTGCGTCAAACATATGCTGGATAAGTTGGCGGTTCATTCCGCTGTGGCGACCCCTGATTAATAAAGGGACTAAGCAGAAATGAAAATGAATGAATGAGTGAATGTATTTATACGACTTTTCATGTGAAACAAAGTACTAAGACTGAACTGCAACTCAAAGATAAGGATATTTAATTTTTTGAACATGTCAAAGTTTGATATATTGTGAGGGGCAACGCAGTGGCTCAGTGGTTAGCACTGTCACCTCACAGCAAGAAGGTCGCTGGTTTGAGTCCCGGCTGGACCAGTCGGCATTTCTGTGTGGAGTTTGCATGTTCTCCCCGTGTTGGTGTGGGTTTCCGCCACAGTCCAAACACATGCGCTGTAGGTGAATTGAATAAACTAAATTGGCCGTAGTGTATGAGTGTGTGAATGAGTGTGTTTGGGTGTTTCCCAGTGCTGGGTTGCAGCTGGAAGGGCCTCCGCTGTGTAAAACATATGCTGGATAAGTTGGCGGTTCATTCCACTGTGGCGACCCCTGATGAATAAAGGGACTAAGGAAAATGGACTAATGAATGATATATTGTGAATTTACTAATTATTTATGAACAATTCTTTATTCATAAGTGTAAATGGCCAAAAATGAAATGAGATTTACTCATTTTTAAGATATAAATGTTCTACCTTTATAGACTAAAAGAGACAAGAAATAATAAAGTAAAAAACATTACATTAATTTAAAGCCTTAAATTTACTATTAAATTTGAAAGTCGACTTGCCGTGTCTCGTTACTTTTTTCCCTCAATTTTATTATTGTTCTCCTTTTCTGTAATTGCGTTAATGTAACAACAATACATTTACCGTACAACAATAATTATCATTTTTACAGTACTGTGAGGGTTGGGGTGGGGTAGGCGTTAATAAAATACA
>CAIGQW010053379.1:1062533-1082151 GCA_903798125.1 Danio choprae
TCTTAATACACCAGCCATTGTGTTAGAAACTCTCATATGCTTTACATTGTTGTTATATAACTGCTATCTTCATCCATAACAATCCTTTTCTTTCTGGTTTAAATACACTATGAACAGCAGCTACGCTAAATATTTTCTTTATTTTCTACTTCCACCTGGGGATACTCATCCCGAGGTCCCTACAGATTTGCAGCGCCATCGATGCGATCCTAGACCTCTGAAGAGATGATCCGAAGGTATCCTGGACCAGGCCGTATCCCGAGCTGATACCGTGGTGGCCATGGAGGAATGGAGCGCATGAGACTGATTCCTGAAAGGCTTCAGTGATGAACAAGTCTACGTTTGATCCTGTGGGCCAGCCTACCCTCCCGCTGGTGCCCTACCCACACCTGCAGCTTACACGATGGATGTCAGCTTCTCCAGCCCGGCGACTAGACTGCAGCTCCACATAGGAAGTTTGGCCAGAGGAAATGACCATGCCTAACATAGCCTGCTTTCTCTCGAGGTTTTTTTTTTTTTTTCCCTTCACTTCGTCAATTGGTGAAGTTTTTTTTCCTCCACTGTTGCCACTGGCCTGCTTGGATTTGTGGAGCTGCGCTTCGGTGGATTTGCTCTTCAGTGTTTGAACTTTCACCAGTGAAACTTAAGCCACACTGAACTGAACTAAACTGAACTGAACTGAACTAAACTCAAAAATGTGGACTTTAATTGAACTTGTTAAGCTGCTTTGACACAATCTACATTGTAAAAAGCGCTATATAAATAAACTTGAATTGAATTGAATTGAATAATAACACACATTGTAAGACAATATGTAAAATGATTATTTTTAAACATCAACAAGACACCAGCATGCATTTTACAAGTAATGCTTTTTTGTTTTGCAAGTAATTATGTTTATTAACATGCCTGCAACCCTAGTAAGCACTATATCATTAAGAGTACTGATTTACTGGTTTATACAGTACTACATGATATGCACTCAAGATTAATACGATTGGTGAAAAGTGTGCACGTTACATTCCCTTTAAGGAGGCTAATAATATTGAACTTAGCAATTTTAACTTTTTTTTTTATTCCATCCAAACTCTGAATATATACGAAGATAAAAAAAAATACAACCTTTTTATTTTGGATGTATTTAATCCTTTGACAGCCCTAGTGAGTAAATATAATGAATGCAGCTTAAAGTCCTTACCGGAGCAACTCCGAAAGAATCGTAATGAGCCACCAGGACGATGGTTGGCAGATCTTCTCCTCCCGAACCTGTGAGGCGGCCCTGAGAATCACATTTACGAATTATACAGTGGAAATTATTCAATAATCGGCAATCAAAACAACTAGTTAGCAAGAAAATGCCACTTTTACAGGGAAAGTTCACCCAATAATAATGATTCTATCATCATTTACTCTCCCTCTACTTGTTATAACCACTTGTTTGAAATTCTTTCTTCTGTTGAACACTGAGACTTTAATAATATCTTTTTACTCTACTATGGATGGTGCATGGCAATAAAGAGACTCTTACAAGGTTTACTTCCCAAAAGATTTTATTCTTTGCAAATAATAGGCCCGACAGTCATACAGGAACACTGGTTGCTGCAGAGTGCGACACACGGGCTAACCAGACACAAGGTTTTATCTTCTTTCCTCTGCTTCAAGGCCCATTTCGTCACAGTTGACCCCCAGTTCTCTTTAGAGCATTCCTCCTCTGAGGATCAAGATATGGCTCATAGGATTTACACTTATTGAAGGCATATGTTTAAAAGCAGATGACCACATTCTGAACGACCCTTCTTGTAATATATATTTTGTACCATCTTTTCTTAGAAAGGCATATGTTTCTTAATATATGGTGTTGTTTTAAGAAAGGGAAGTTCTATAAAAAGCAATGTTTTAGTAATAAATAAAATTTATTTTTCCACCACAATGTCAATGGCTAAATATAATCATTTGTGTACAACAGAAAAATTGAACTCATAAAGATCTGGAATCACTTGAGGTTGAGTACAATTTAATTTTTGGGTGAACTATCCCTTTAAAAGTTGGTTACTGAATCTGATCCTGCACACCAGAATACATTTTTATTCATTTATTAATGATTATGGCTCATATGATGATTTAGAGCGGTTCAATAAAGTCAATATTAAATATAATTATGTTGACTTCGAGTTTACTTAGAACTGATTACTTACATTCAGCAGTGAAACTTAAACCACACTGAACTGAACTGAACTTCAACTCTGAAATCTGGACTTTACTAGAACATGTCAAGCTGCTTTGACACAATCTACATTGTAAAAAGCGCTATATAAATAAACTTGAATTGAATTACAGATAATTAACCTAATTTCTGAAACCCATGTATCATTACCGCAACTAATGTTCATTAGGTATTCATTTATTTAATAAATAAATCTGTTTAATTTTCAATGCATGTTCAGAATCTACTAATTATGTTCTTTCAGGTTTGTCACAATACTTTGAAAATATATCCGCTTTTATTAGAATTTAATAGACAAAGATATGGTTGTCAATAGTGTAAGGCGTTTTGGTAATGAGAGAAATCAATCCAAATACACAAACCCTGTTAATTTAAAAATACATTTTATTTCATATTCCTTAGTAAACATACATGACTGTTAATAATCCAATTTTTTAAAACGTCAAAGTGTATTTGTTTTTTAACAAAGCCAATTTTTCAGACTGTTGCGGTAATGAGATTTTTTGCGGTAATGAGACTACTTAAACTGGAAATGATGTTCAAAAAGGTGGTAAATAATAAGTAAAATGTTTTAAATTAATGTAGACAAATGCTCCAGACTCTGTTTCTAATATCTGGAAGAAGAAAAAAGTGAATTCAAACAAGTTTTCGTGAGAACCACCCATATAGGGGGTGTTTTCGGATACAGTTAGAGCCTGTGTTTATGGGTAAACTAGTCGGTTAAACTCACCTCCAGACTAGTAATGGCCCAGTCACTGACAGCTTTACTCTGAGCTCCACTGGTCACCATCTGAAAACCATTAGCTGTCGCCGTATGAAGCAGCACTGTTTGAAGACATAATATACATTCATTTTTAATTGTATATTTAGTATAATATAAAAGTGTTACAAATATTATTTAAAATTAACAGTTTAATATCTTACACTATTACCTATATATCAAATCATTATAATATTTAATACAATAAAGTCCATAATATAAAACAATTATACTATATGAAGAAACAAAGACATAATTAAATAATACAGGTGCTTGTAATACAAAATGTAATACAAAAATGCCAGCAGATAGCATGTAATCCTGAAATATACCAAATTATTACTGTAATATTCATTACAATAAATTACATAAAACTACAAATGTCCTTTTATATATTTTTTATATTATTATAATTGAAAAAGGACTAAAACCAACACTGTTATATAACATTATCAATACATCAAGTGATTATCATCAAGTTTATTATAACCAGTGTTTGGTGAAATTACTGTAATTAAGCTACTTTTCCTTTGGAAAGGTAAACTAAGGGATTACTTTTCATTTGAGCTATTTTACGTATAATTTACAGGCTTAAATACAGTACATAATTTCATCAGTTCTTTATAAATCAATTCAGAGAAACAGAGTAATTGTATGTTTTTGATATACAAATATATTTAGCAGACTAATTATATATTTCAAATAAAAGAAGGAATTTTACATGCTTAAGACTCAAAATTGTCTATTAATTACGACTATTAGTGTAGAGTCCAGTAACTACACTAATCAAGTAACTAGGTTGCTTTTCAGATAAAGTAGCCATAAAAGAAATTTAAATACAATTGTAATTAGTAATAAATTACTTTTTTGAAGTAACATACTCAACGTTTATCATAACAAAGTCCTTCATATTATAAACACTCTAGTTCTTCCATTTTTAAGAGCGGTGCTACAGTATGACATACCTTCAGCGGCAGATGAAGACCCCTGTGACGATGAGGAGATCTGTGTCTGTGTGTAGATGGACAGCAGCTCCTCGTCTTCCAGAGCAAAGTAAACCGGCACGATGGTCTCGGTGGCCAACAGCTCTGGCTCCAGCTCCATGAACTGCTGCAGTGACCAGAACAAACACACAATCAGATTCACAACAACACAGTGTGTCCCATAGACTTACACCATGTCCTAATAACATGTGACGCAACAAGATTCCAGCAATAAGCAAATTGGTTGTCTGCACTAAACGAGACAAATACTACAGCCATTAATTTCAATTTCAGCCACTGCACTCCCAAATGAAATGGTATTTAATACATATTAGACCAATTTAACATTCAAGTACATAGGCTGAGCGGCTGATGTTGGTTTGCACCGAGTCACTGACTTCTCAAACCATATGCTTTGTTTAGCAACTATCTGCTGCTGCTTTTAATAGTATGGCAATAAATGTCATGTAAAATGGTGTTTAGACTCACATTGTCAACATTTAACACTGAATAAAGCACATAATCAGTACCTATAATGATAATTGTCTTTGCAGTTTATGCTGTCGTTCTAACTCTGAATAAAGCACATAATCAGTAACTGAGGTGATAATTGTGTTTATAGTTTATGCTGTCGTTCTAACTCTGAATAAAGCACATAATCAGTACCTGAGGTGATAATTGTCTTAGTAGTTTGTGCTGTTGTTTTAACACTGAATAAAGCACATAATCAGTACTTGAGGTGATAATTGTCTTAGTAGTTTGTGCTGTTGTTTTAACTCTGAATAAAGCACATAATCAGTACTTGAGGTGATAATTGTCTTTGTAGTTTATGCTGTTGTTCCAACACTAAATAAAGCACATAATCAGATGTGACTATTAGCATCTCACTCAAAAATTACCAAAGAGTTTCAATAATTTTCCTATAAAATCTTGACTCTTCTGTAGTTAAAACGTGTTCTAAGACCAGGGAGAATTAAAAGTTGCTATTTTCTAGGCCAATATGGCTTGGAACTAAACTTTACTAAACTCTAAAACATACTCCAGTGTAATAATCAAGTCATTTTGCTGCTGTACCATGGCTGTAGCAGTTGCAATATTACACAGTGCCTGAAAAGATTGTTTCTCATCTCTAAATTGTCTCTAACAAATGATATGTTTTTTATTAGCCGAGGCACTATGTAAAACCATTGCTCCTGCTTCAGCCAAGGTAAGGCAGCAGAGTAAAAAGAGTATAGACTTTTCATTTTCTGTTGGTCTTATTACACAATGTAACTACAGAAGAGTCAAGCTTTAAATAGGAAAATTATGACAACTATAGGCCAATTTCACAAGAACCGGAAGCCCGTCGCCGCTGAGTAAATTTACTTCCTCTACAGTGACAACTAACGCTTTTTATGCCGAGGAAACATGGAAAGATTCTTCACAACATCTCTCTCCACTCTGCCGCAAATTAAGTTTGAGGACATCAGTCGAATTGTTGCAGAAAATTCTTCAACTACAGGGTCGAGACTAAAGAAGAGTTACAAATTCTTTGTTGAAGAATTTATTCATGGATATCAGGGTAAGTTTTGAATCAGCTAGCATATCGTTAACGTTAGCATGTTTTAATAAAGTTACGGTTTTTCTAAATATGTTATATGATATATGTTGATTACAGATATGTTGACCTATTTTCACTGTTTATGCATGCTTTGTCAAATGTAGTCGACAGCACGGTGGTGGTCAGAGCTAGATGCTACCGGTCAATGAGGAAAAACGAGGAACCCCACACACTGGAGGTTATATGTAATCTGCCGGTTGGCTTATGATGCAGATTAGCTATCATTGTTCTGATAGAAAGTTCAATTATTTTTTAACATAACTGCTATTGCAGTTTTTAAGTGTTCTGGTGTAATATACTTCGCTTCTGTGGTTGCAGGCTAATTGCAGGTTTTCCACTGTTGTCATTTTTCCGGTGTTAACACTAGAACTACCGAGACGGTAATTTTAACAGCTTCTAATGTTTGCAATTGAATAATTTTGTTGAATTAAAACACACATTTATTGTTCTAAGACTTTCATTAAATATGAGACCGGTCAGAATGACTGCTCTGGTCATTCTAGTAGTTATACAGTTCTGGTAGTTCCAGTGTTAATACAACAGCACTTTTTCAGTGTTTAATATTGTTCCTGACTCGTAGTTTTAAAGTACATTTTGTTTTTTTTTACAGATGTTTTTGGAGTCTCGTGGAGAGCCTAGTATCTATCTATGGTTTAAACATTGCTGCATTAGGGTTAATTCACACAAATTATATTACTAATTACTCGCCTTGTTACTCACACCTGTGAACTAACCCTTTAAAATTGTAACCATGATAGATAGAGATAGAGATAGATGTATATGTGTATATATATGTATGTATATGTGTAACTAATTTTATATTGTTTTACAACTATCTATTTTTAAAGTACTGTTGTAATTGTAAACTTTCATAATGTATCACTTCAATTTTACAATTCTGTATTAATTTTGAAATCTAACAATGAAATGTGTAAAATAACAACTGGACAACAGAACAACTGTATGATGTATGTTTATTTTGACCAATAACAATTATTAAAAAAACGAAGTATTTTCAATTTAAACTGTCCTTGTTATTTTTTTGTTCAATAAAAGTAACAAACGTCGGCCCTTCATCTCTTCTAATAGCATATACCCACTTTTGTCTTTGATGGTCATTTGTTGGAAAATCGTGAACTCAAATACGGTGGTTTTTGTTTCGAATTGCTGCACTTAGGTACACAGCAGAACGCCTTGGTCCTCGACTGTGCTGCCATTGTTTTTACCGGAAGGAACTTTACCCAGGGGCGGCCATAACCGGAAGTAACGAACGCGGAAGTGTGAAATTGGCCTATTGGGTCATTTTTGAGTGAGATGCTAATGGTCTAATCCAATTCAATGATCTATGCTAAGCTAAGCTAAAAGTATGCACTACGAGCATCTTGTTGCATAATGACATATTCGCTGGTGTACCCTGTCTCTCTGTGGTAAACAAACCCAAGTATGTGGCCGCAAATATGTGGTCATTTGTGAGTGAGATGCTAATGGTCTAATCCGAATCAATAATCTATGCTAAGCTAAGCTAAAATTTCTCCTGTTAGACCCGGAGATCAGCTGAATGGCATCAAAAAATCAAAATCAAAAACCTAAATGGAGTGTCCCTTTATCAGAACGTAATATTTGTAAAAACACCCATCAGTACCTGCACTATGTCCTGGGGCAGGGTGGACATGTTGTGTGGCAGGATGATGACCACGGCTCCCGCTGACTGACGCAGGGCCTTCTGGTATTTCTCATAGGAGAAATCTGCGAGCCGCATCATCACACAGCGACGACTCAGCACTTCAGCCTCCACCGTACGAGCCTCCGTGTTTAAGATGGCATTACGCGAACCTGCCGATCAATGTGGTTTATTAGTACACTTGCAGCATGTTGTTTATCATGCAAAAAATCTGTTTATATCATAATCACATTGCATTTTTTTTCTCTCTTTACCAAAATATAGTAAATAAAACGTCCATGAAAACCTGTGAAACCAGTTTTGATCCATGATCTCGACTCATGAAGAACAGTTGGTAAGATGTTTGATAAACAGAGATGGAATATATTGTTTTTAGAACTATTATTGTGGATAATATTTACATTATAAAAAATTTTTGCCTTGGCAGCCAACTAAAACATAATTAAGTTAGTTGTTTATGCCTATAAAGATCTGAAAGGACCAAGTCGACACTGGAGGTTTTTGAATGCATAGCAATAGCAAGACATCTCCTGAGGTACCTCACTTTATAATTGTTTACTAAAACAACGTAATATTTTTACATTGAAGATTAAATATTAAACTAAGTTTAACTTAAGTTGCAGCACTAAAAGAACTCTTTCTCTGTCTCTACACACACATCTATCTAACTATCTATCTACATACAAATATAAACAAAATGCACGAAACAAATTGTATAATTTTTAACATTACTAAAAATAAAATGCTAAATGCTAAACTTCATAATAAAACTTATTAAATTAAGTTTACAATGTGTGGTTAATATTAACTAAAACACTGTTAATTGAAACTACTATGACAACTTGTGAAAATTAAATAAAAAATAAATATACAAAATAATTACCAAGACATAAAATATAATAAAACAAAAAAGTACATAAAATTATTCAAGTTACATATAAGGCATCGAAATGACAGAAAATACTGAAATAAAAAAAAGATATTTTAAACAAACTCCAAAAGCAACTGTATTCAAAAATAATAACAAAACTATAACAGTATTAAAATAATAAGTCGTTTTATTTTTCATATCCTAAACAATCATTGAATGTGTACTATTGTAAAACCAGACTAATGCATGTATAAATATATTAATGAGTCTAAACCAACAACCTGTCAGTGAAGACATTTGAGAGGTCTGAAAACAGAAGCCTTCATTACTATAGTAATTTATGGTAAATACTACAGCTAAAAATTGCAGCTTAATGTAGTTATGAGACAAACAACATAAACATGGACATCTGCAATTTGGATTTGCTTACTTGTGTTTGTATTATGTCATGTAAATTGTGTGTGTGTGTGTGTGTGTGTTTTTTAAAGGTAAATTTGATTTTGTTATTCAGGTTTTTTTTACACCTGCACTTGAAAAACTGGTTCACAAGGCTCCGTGTTTAAGTTAATGGCTTTTTTTTATTATTTACAATATTTAAAGCTGCTTTACAAAACCCAAAAAAGGGTTGTGCAAGTTGATGCGATTTCAATAGTGTGCAGGACAATATAATAATATTATATAAAGATAATATAACAATCATATTCACAAAATTAAATCACAAACAATATCAGTTCGGGAAAAAATCATCACGATAATAAATCACGGTTTAAATGATAATGAAAACGGTACTAACAATCAAATAATTACAGTGGTTTCCGAAATCGGTACCGTTAATCGTGACAACACTACTTGTTGTGTTACCACAGCTGACTAATACACTTACTTTACTATACCATGGTTTAAAAACAATACACTATTTACTGTAAATAACAATAGTATTTTTTCATGTGGTTTGGTTGGTTGTAGGTTTAAAGCTCATGTTGACTACACCTTAAAACACCCTAAATATAAAGTGAGAAGTGTAAACGAGTGATCATACCATAGAGTGATGTAGAGTGTGTGTGGTGTAGTTTACTTTTATAAAGCTGCTATTCATGCCAGACAATCCCTGATATATAAATGAGCAATATCACACGAGTAGCAGTGCGATGTGGCTGTATATCGGCACTGGTGGGAGGCGTGCCTTGGCACGAGGCGGCAGGCAGAGAGCTTTAGCGTCCCACCAGTGCCGATATACAGCCACATCGCACTGCTACGAGTGTGATATTGCGTTTATACAACAGTTCGATGGCATAATCGTGTATATAAAAAAGAAACTCAAACACGAAGAGTCTAAAAATGCTTTAGTATGAGGAACTACTTTCTTCCGCCATTCATTCACATCTGCAGCTGACGTCAGAACAGCAGAAGCCGTTACTAATTCACCAACGTCACGTTAGAGCTAGTGTTTGAGTGATTCTCCTGCATGATGTATAAAGGTGATGACAAAACAGGTGATTTTGCTGACATTTATTTTAGTGATTTTGCTGAAAGATTATAAGGCTGAACCAAAGCATGAAATGTCATTGGTCTACAGAGATATCTCTTACAGTATTAGTCTACAGTATTTCTCTGTTGCAATCAGGAGATCACAATAATTAACCCTGAAAAAAAAGCAGCGCAATCACTACCAGGTTGCTGTTTTTTCCGATAAGGAAAAAAGCTAAACACATGCGGGCATTTCTTCTTTCTTTCTGTTTACTGAGCTAGTCTGCAGTAGCGAAAACAGGAGACTCATTAGAAACCTATGGCAAACCAAAAAGTAACTCAGAGTCCCATCTCACTCAATACACTACAATTACTATGGTATAAATACAGCACTACAACATACGAAAGAGAGAGATCGACTTAGAATGTCGCTTACCAGTTTTATAATGATTTGATCAGCTGTGGTTTAAAATTACGCTGGGTTATTTCTCCTCTAAGGGCTTAATATACAGTCTCTGTCGCCATCTTGTGGATGGACAACATCAACCGTCTTTGGTCTGATCACAGTATGGCAGGCTAATGGCCGCCGACGCACTGTATCTCAGAAATGATAAATAATTAAAAATAGGCACTATCCTTATAAATAAACTGCATTGCTGCATAGTCTATATGTTGCCCAACAGCAGCAATATTTGTCAAACTGTAGAGTGTCATCTGCTTGTTGCTGTATGTGGGCGGAGTAATACACAACGGTGAAGGGGCTGGTCGAGTGCTGTTACTGGCAGAATATCGCACATGGCTATCAGCCAATCAGATCCAAGAACCAGACAGAACTGTTGTATAAACATACATGTACACACACATATATACATATATATATATATATATATATTTTTTTTTTTTTACATGATATGTTTCACAATTAGCTCATATTAATGTTACAGGACTTAGTGCAAGTTTTCAAAATCGCGATAATTACCGTTTAAATAACGTAACTAACCGTCAAAAATGACCGAGGTTTACCTTGAAATCGGCAATGTGACAACAACATTTAGTCCACAGCTGATTAATACCACAGCTGATTAATTCAAGTACTTTACTATACCATGGTTCAAAAACACTACAGTATTTACTGTAAATCACCATAGTATTTTTTTCATGTGGGTTGGTTGAAGGTTTAAACCCCATGTTGATTCATGAAGCACTACACCCCAAACACCCTAAATATAAAGCCTGAAGTGTAAATGAGTGATCATACGGTGGTGTAGAGAGTGTGTGGTGTAGTTTAGTGTGGTGTTTTACCGTAGGTTTGCCCCTGCAGGTCGTACTGCTGCATGCGGTACACGCTGAACTCATGCGCCGCTTCCGCGCGCAATGGACACACGAGCACCAGAAACAGCACCAGACTGAGCGGGAACGACACCTTCAGCATGTTCTCCAACACCTCACCGGCCTCCTCGAACATGCTGGAGCCGCTGCGGGAGATTCCGACCGAGACAAACCGAGAAAACGCCGAATGAATGACCGACGAGACGAGCTCGAGCTGTCAGGCGTCGCGGGGAGGATTTCAGACAGGCGAAATCTGCGGACACATACAACTCTGCCCGTGTCTTTAATAACGCTGCTGTTTCTTTGATGAGCGATCGACGTTTTGTGTGACGAATTAGGTTTATTATAGCGGATTAAGCGTTTTTTGTTTCGTCAAATATTTTTTATTTGTGAGATCATGTCCATGTAGCTGTTGTTGGTGGTGGTTGGGGTCCATCAGGGAAAATCAAGGACTACCTCATCTGACCTTTTTTCTAGTCAGGCTTTGGAGGACCAAACCTTAAAATAATATATATATAAATATATATAAAGAAATGAAGTAATATATGATTTAATCAAAATATTTTAGTATTTATATTTATTTTACTTAGTTCTAATTAAAATTGTATTTATTTATTTATTTTTCCTTTTATTTTATATGGTTTTCTCTATCTATCTATCTATCTATCTATCTATCTATCTATCTATCTATCTATCTATCTATCTATCTATCTATCTATCTATACATCTACCCATCCATCTATGCAACTTTTCATCTATCCATCCATCCATCCATCCATCCAGATGCCATTCCAGCTGCAACCCATCACTGGGAAATAATATAATGTTTTTACTATAAATTATTATATAGTATAAATATTATAATAAAATACTGCCATAATAGTATATAAAACATGTATAATAATAATACTAATGATCCGGTTTCCCCCACAGTCCAAACACATGCGCTATAGGTGAATTGAATAAACTACATTGGCTGTAGTGTATGTGTGTGCATGTGAGATTGTTTGGGTGTGAGAGGCATGTGAGAGTGTACTGGGTTGTAGCTGAAAGGGCATCCGCTGTGTAAAACATATGCTGGATAAGTTGGCGGTTCATTCCGCTGTGGCAACCCCTGATGAATAAAGTGACTAAGCCGACGGAAAATGAGTGAATGAATGAATAAAAGATTATATTCACATTTTGAAATTAAATAAATGTAATGCGCTTGATGTCCAGTAGGGGGAAGTATTTCATAACAATCACAGTCTGACCTTTGTGGCACTTTTTCTACGCTTTAAAATAAAGAGATCGACGCAGTAAGTGCATTTCATTTAATTTTATCTCAAAAAATGATACAGGCTGGAACTTGTTTATTAAGGACGCGAAATCTGTTTTTCCACCGCTAAACTTTCCTTTTAAAGGTCATTTTCTACTTTTGTTTACCTTAAATGTGTTTCCTCGCAGGATTTCGCTAGTTAGTTTCCCAATCAGATGTGATTATTTTACAGATACATGATATTAAAATCGACCATAACTGAAGATGTACCCATCAGAACTGTTCAAGTATTTCTCAATAAACAAAAAAAGCCCACATAGCAGAATATTTAATGTCATTTCTGATAAAAATTGTAATGGCTATAAGTGGCTGAAGGGGAAAATCAATCGGTTAAAGTGCTATTGTCCTCAAATGTAATTTATTTATTTTAATAAAGCACAATCTCTTTAAGAACAAAGTTGTTTTTGAACATGAATTATGAGATGTTTTTTCTTTTAGCTTTAGCCCTAGATTTTAGCCTTATTTTAGCTAACAGAACTTTGTCTAACGTTTAGGTGAGGTTGAGGTAAAGGTAAAACACTTTATTTTCCCAATAACATTTATACAATATTTGTATTTGTTCTTTAATAATGCTATGAAATCATGAACATGTTATGAGTTAATTTACATGTTCTTTATGGAACGTCTTTCCTGATGTGTTTAATTAGGATTCTCATCGAACTTTTTTTAATGTTTATCATTAAAATAATGTTTCTATACCGTTTGCAAAATGGACCAATCTATTTAGATAATTAAGGCAAAACACTGCAGGTAAATAGGGTAAAAAAAATGTTACTATCATACCTTACCAGTTGATTGATTATTGATTATTGAATGATAATTGGTTGAATCTTGTTTTGTGATCTCTAAACCAGAACATAAGCTAAACATAACCATAACATAACCTGAACATAAACGGAATATAACCTGAAAATAATCTAAACATAACCAGAACATAACCTAAACATAAGCTAAACATAACCAGAACATAACCTGAACATAAACAGAATATAACCTGAACATAATTTAAACATAACCAGAACATAACCTGAACATAAACTTAATATAACCTGAACATAATCTAAACATAGCCAGAACATAACCTGAACATAAACAGAATATAACCTGAACATAACCAGACATAAGCAGAACATATCCCGAACATAACCAGACATAACTAAACAACCTGGACATACCTAGAACATAAACAGAACATGATCTGAACATAACTAAAACATAACCAGCACATAATTAGAACTTACCCAGAACATAACTAGAACATAACTGGGACATACTTGGAACATAACCTGAACATAACCTGATCATAACCAGAGCATAACCTGAACATAACCAGAACTTATCCTGGACATAAACAGAACATAACCTGAACATAAACTGAACATAACCAGACATAAGCAGAACATAACCTGAACATAACCAGCACATAATTAGAACTTACCCAGAACATAACTAGAACATAACTGGGACATACTTAGAACATAACCTGAACATAACCTGATCATAACCAGAGCATAACCTGAACATAAGTAGAACATAACTAAAACAACCTGCACATACCGAGAACATAACCAGAACATAATCTGAACGTAACTAAAACATAAACTGAACAGAAGCAGAACATAACTACAAAATAACCTGGACATATGTAGAACATAACCAGAACATAATCTGAACACAACCAGAACATAACCTGAACATAACCGGTACACAATCAGAAAATAAACAAAACATAAGCAGAATATAACCAGAACATAGCATGAGCATAACCAGAACAAAATCAGAACATAACCAGGACATGGGCAGCACGGTGGCGCAGTGGGTAGCACAATCGCCTAACAGCAAGAAGGTCGCTGGTTCGAGCCCCGGCTGGGTCAGTTGGCGTTTCTGTGTGGAGTTTGCATGTTCTCCCCGTGTTTGCGTGGGTTTCCTCCGGGTGCTCCGGTTTCCCCCACAAGTCCAAAGACATGCAGTACAGGTGAATTGGGTAAGCTAAATTGTCCGTAGTGTATGAGTGTGAATGAGAGTGTATGGATGTTTCCCAGTGATGGGTTGCAGCTGGAAGGGCATCCGCTGCGTAAAACATATGCTGGATAAGTTAGCGGTTCATTCTGCTGTGGCGACCCCAGATTAATAAAGGGACTAAGCCGAAAAGAAAATGAATGAATAACCAGGACATAACCTGGACAGAATCAGAACATAATCAAAACATTACCAGGACATAACATGAAGATAACTAGAGCATAACCTGAACATAACCAGAACATAGCTCACCCTGGAGCAGGTTAGCCATGCAGCGAAAGATACCATAGCAACAAGTGATCAAATGGTACCTAAAACCAAGAATTGGTGCAAACTGAACTAAAGCCTAACTGGCTAACCAGCTTATCTGGCTTCGTGGTACAGGCGTCAGGTCGCCTATACACGTGCAGTTGTTCTGTGTAGTAAATGTGTGAGTACACAAACAGATGTAACATCAACAGAGAATCAGACAGTTTGGCTTATGTTCTGACGGTCTGGAAAAGCAGCTGATGGAGCTCCCGGAGTAGCCAGCATTTCCATTAGGTTGCATTAAAAGCGTTCAGGAGAGACTCATCTCTTTGTATCCAGTTTCAGATGCACTCTGAAAACCATGCAGGCAAAAAAAAACAAAAAACGGCACCCTTTATCTGATATTTAGAGTTGGGGTCTGGATAAAAGTGCCACTTTTGTCTCACAATGACTTTAGTATGCCCACTGACCCTTAAGAGCAGAGCATGTCCAACATCCCGAATGGTGTTTCTGCTTCCTTAAACCCGGAGATGTGTGTCATCCATTAGCAGGACAGATCGATTTCAGCCATTACAGCAGGGTTGCCAGGTCTTTGCAAGAAACAAAACTAGCCCAATGATTACAAAACTCAAACTACACAAATCATATATTCAAAATATAGATTATACATGGAAATGAATGGAAACAGCTGAAAACAGTCTCTCCTCTAGTGCCCCTATAAAATAAAAATTGTAATTGCTTTGCTGTCTGCTTTGTAGAATAAAAAGTTGGTAGAGTTCAATATTTCAATGCAACCATATAAATATAACTGATGCAATATGTCAAACCTTTAAGATGTGGAATAAAAAACAATCCACACTATAAAATTGATGACTACAAATGTTTTTACGTTACGTAATAAGTTAACTTCAACTTATTTTATTAAGTTAATCAGGTTAATCAACAAAGATTTTAAATTATGCAAAGTTTAACTTAATAGCTTTAGTCAGTTTGATTGATATATGTTGAGATGACTAAAAAAGTTATGAACATAACCTGAACATAAGCAGAACATAACCTGATCATAACCAAAACATAACCTGAACATCAGCTTAACATAACCAGAACTTAACCTGAACATAACTAGAACATAACCTGATCATAACAAAAACATAACCTGAACATAAACAGAACATAACCTGAACATAAGCAGAACATAAAAACAACCTGATCATAACCTAAACATAACCTAAACATAACCATAACATAACTAAAACATAACCTGAACATAAGCTGAACATAACCTAAACATAACTAAAACATAACCTGAACATAAGCTGAACATAACAAGATCATAACCTGATCATAACCAGAACATAACATAAACAACCATAACATAACTAACATAACCTGAACATAAGCTGAACATAACCTGATCATAACCAGAACATAACTAAAACATAACCTGAACATAAGCAGAACATAACCTGAACATAAGTAGAACATAACCTGAACATAAGTAGAACATAACCAAAACTTAACCTGATCATAAGCAGAACATAACCAAAACTTAACCTGAACATAAGCAGAACATAACAAGAACATAACCAGAATATAACCTAAACATAACCAGAACATAACCTGATCAAAACCAAAACATAAGCTGAACATAAGAAGAACATATCCTGATCATAAACAGAACATAACTAAAACATAACCTGAACATACCCTGATCATAACCAGAACATACCCTGATCATAACCAGACTTAACCTAAACCATAACATAACTAAAACATAACCTGGACATACCTAGAACATAACCAGCACATAATAAGTAAGTTAATCAGGTAAATCAACAAAACAAATTAAGTTATGCAAAGTTTAACTTAATATTTTTAGTCAGTTGACTGATATAAGATGAGATGATTACAAAAGTTAATTTGATTATTGATAAAAAATTAAGACAGAATATTTTTACAGTGCATGGCAAGTGGTTCAACTTAGCTCAATTCTGCAGGAAAACTGTGGCCTTGGCAACCCTGTGGTCCATAAGGTTGGCTTAAACTCTTTATGGTTCTCCTTCCTCCATTTGACAGCTTACAAACGGTCTGCTTATTGTTGTAAGGATTTAACGTTTATGTCGTGTCTGGGACAATATCATGAAGCGGTGCTTTGTGTCAGAAGTGCCTGAAAATGCAAATGTAGACTATCATCTTGTTTACCATTATAGATAAATGGTGATTTGCTGGCAAATTGCAGAACTGTGTCAGATGTGCGTGCAAATCAAGAAAATGATATTATACATTAATGTGGTGAAATAGTCCATGACTCTGTTTCCTGATCAACGCGATGTCTGATTGTGAAGCTGCAATAATGTGGTCGACCGAAGCTGTTTGGAAAGATAACGGTTGAGTTTGCAGCTTGTGTGCGGGACAGAAGTGGCATTGTGTTGTTTCTTTGGCTTTAAGGGATTGTGTCCTATTTTGGGGACCCGTTTTTTGAGCACTGCTTAGATATTTGTGCTTCATGGATGTTTTTTTTTCTCTTTACGTATTTGCGCACGTCAATTAAATAAATTATTAAATGTAGTTAAATGGGCCTCATGGTGGCGCAGTGGGTAGCACGTTCGCCTCACAGCAAGAAGGTCGCTGGTTCGAGCCTCGGCTGGGTCAGTTGGCGTTTCTGTGTGGAGTCTGCATGTTCTCCCTGTGTTGGCGTGGGTTTCCTCCGGGTGCTCCGGTTTCCCTCACAAGTCCAAAGACATGCGGTATAGGTGAATTGGGTAAGCTAAAATTGTCCGTAGTGTATGAGTGTGAGTGGGTGTGTATGGATGTTTCCCAGAGATGGGTTGCAGCTGGAAGGGCATCCGCTGCGTAAAACATATGCTGGATAAGTTGGCGGTTCATTCCGCTGTGGCGACCCCAGATTAATAAAGGGACTAAGCCGAAATGAAAATGAATGAATGAATGAAATGTAGTTAACATGTATGACCACTAGGGGCAAGCCCACAGGGCCCCACTCAATTGCATGCTTTCCATACTAATCAAACACGCGACTTGTTTTGAAATGTCCAGTGAATTATTAAGATGTATCCAAAGTAGGCCAGCACGATTAATCGTTTTTAAACTGAAATCGTGATTTGAAGGGTGCGATTATTTCAATGCGCTATCAAATATGGTAACAAACATATAGGACTAGTTTTTGGAAGTTCTGACAGTTCGCAAGCCTATTATCCTTAACAATGTAAAAAATATAACACAATCTAAATGTAAAGGTTTTAAAGGTTTAAATATTATTCATTCATTTTCTTTTCGGCTTAGTCCCTTTATTAATCTGGGGTCGCCACAGCGGAATGAACCGCCAACTTACCCAGCATATATTTTACGCAACGGATGCCCTTCCAGCTGCAACCCATACACATACATACACTACGGTTAATTTGGCTTACCCAATTCACCTATAGCACATGTCTTTGGACTTGTGGGGGAAACCGGAGCACCCGGAGGAAACCCACCCCAATACGGGGAGAACATGGAAACTCCACACAGAAATGCCAACTGAACCAGCCGGGTCTCGAACCAGCGGCCTTCTTGCTGTAAGGCCATTGTGCTACCCACTGTGCCACCGTGCTGCCCAGTTTAAATATTAATTTAATTTAAAATATTGTAGTTATTTTCTTAATTTGTCATGACAACTGACAACTCTAATGGAAAAAAATGGCAACAATCTAGCATAGTGTAGCATACTTTGTGATTATGCTTGCTCTTTCTTTGACCATTCAGTAATATTCAAAAATGTAAACATTGTGAAATAAATTTTCATGACTTGTAAATGTAGGCAAAATGTTCTCAGAAAACAACCCAGCAGGCACAGAACATCATAAGACGTTAATATTAGGTTAAGATTAAGGTCGTGACGTCAGATGACCAAAATTCAATGTCTAGCCAGCGTCTAAGGACGACGTTATTTTGATGTCCAATAACGACGTCAAATTACGTTGATATTTAAGTTGATTTTTAGGTTGTGTTGGAAAGTGACCAAAATCCAACGTCTGATAGATGTCATAGCGGTAACGTCCACACAACGTCAAGGTGTAACATGATTAGACGTTGATATTTGCTTGATTTTAGGTTGGATGTTGGACATTTTCAACCCTGACGTTGGGTTCTGACATCAACCCGATTTTTATTTCCAAACAAAATTCAACATCCCCACGACATTGGGCTACAATGTTATAATGACATCATGCTGACGTCCTGTGCCTGCAGGGAAAGCTCTCATTAAAAAATTCATTCATTCATTCATTTTTTTTTCAGCTTAATTCCTTTATTAATCTGGGGTCGCCACAGCGGAATGAACCGCCAACTTATCCAGCATATGTTTTACGCAGCAGATGCCCTTCTAGCTGCAACCCATCACTGGGAAACATAAAGAAATTGAGTTTAAAAAACCTTTTGTAGATTGTGTTATCAAAACTTGATGTAAACATGATCAAAATGTTATTAGAACATAGCTTTGATAACCATGGAAGCACTGGTCAAGCTTTCAAACTATTACAACAAGTCCTAGTAATGCGCGTGGGCTCAACAGTTACTGTAATATTAACATCTTCAATATGCTGCAATTAAACTCCCACTGTGTAATTGAAAGAAGCCATTTACTCCAAAAGAGCAAAGAGCAGGACACGATGTCTGTCATCTGCCTTTTTAATATAAGAGCGCTTCAGGCCTGACATTAAATCAGCGTATGACCTTTCGAGAGGCAAACAGAAGACGCTCTATGACAGAAACTGTATGCCTATGACACAGATGTATTATGATGCATCAGAAGAGTTCTGATTTAAATTGGCTGCCCTGCAACACACATTTGTCTTGTGTGGTATCAAAAGGAACGCAATATCATGAACAATGAGTGATCCTTTTGTTTTACATCCCTTTTCAGCAGGAAATCAATGCTAAATCAGTCGACTTCTGCAACATGTCACAGTTTTATTTTGTCAATATTATACTTACCGAGAGAATGAAAGGATAGTAACAACTGCTTTGGGTGTGTGTTTATAAAGAGCAGGTCATATGATATTTTAAAGTGTCCTAATACTGTTCTGGAGTCCTCTACAACAGGTTTAAATGCATCTGAG
>CAIGQW010053379.1:1082161-1093314 GCA_903798125.1 Danio choprae
CCATGAAACCGGATTAGCTGGCTAGCTAGTTTAGTTTGCACCAATCTTAGGTTTTAGGTTACATGAAGACAGCTTGACGTTATTCACTCTTTGTTGCCATGGTATTATGGAGCAGCTGAGCTGAGCCACCTTCATGGTACCTAAAACCCAGAATTGGTGCAATCTAAACTGAAACTTAGGCCCTGTTTACACTAGTACGTGTAAAAACGCGTAAAAAGTAGTTTTAAAACGCATAACTTTTGCTATGGTTAAGCTTTCCATCCACACTACCCTGGAGTTTTCGTGCATTTTGGAAATGCTGGAGAGGCCGCTGAAGAGGCCGCTCCATGTCAGTGTGGATGGGGGAAAACGGAGACATCGCTGCAGATATTCACCTATCCGATTAGGGCATTTTCTCAATATTAAGTATACAAAGTTCAGTCCTGCATCCTTTCCTTCAGAGTTTGCATGTTTTATATTGAAAACAAACTCCCGAGGACACAGCAGGTAAATCTTCAAAGGCAACAGTGTACTTTATACGGTCATTCACATCACCCTGGCTACGTTGTTTCGCTATCTGATGTGTGTTTTCAGTGATATAGTGTGGACAGAGATCTTTTCAAAAACGCTTGGTGAAACACCAGTGTGGACGGGGACTGTTTTCGTTCTATAATGCCGTTTTAAAACTAAAACGTTTTAGTGTAAAAGGGGCCATAACTAGCTAGCCGGCTAATCTGGCCTCAGGTCTGTAAACCCGCCCCTTCCATCAACTCTGCTCTGATTGACCAAGACTGCTAATTCTGTTTTGATTGGTCTTTTCGCATTTATTCTGTATCAGAAATGAAACGCCCATTTCAGAGTGTTTGTATTTTGCAAACAGGTGGGGATTATGCAAATGTGTTCGTCATGGTTTATGGGTCTGTGCGTTCTTTTTGTATGTTATGTGTGTTGTCGTGTGCTAGGGTGTGTGTCTGTTTACCTTTTTGTGCTGACAGCGTGCTCTCGTACCAGCTGACTAATCTGCGTCCTCCAGCTGATTCCGGTTTCACTGGCTATATAGTCAGTCGGTGGTTACCGTTGGGTATCAGTCCGTTATTTGTTTTTTGTTCCTCTGTCTTTGTCTCTCAGATCCTCTGCAGTCTGTTCGTCGGTTGACGATTCGTTTGACCTGTTGGTACTCTTGTTGTCGGACCTCTTTGTTTTCTTGTCTCCGGCTTCCAGCCGTTGGTATCCTTTATATACACTTTGTTTCTGTTAAATAAAATCACTCGCTACTGGATTCTCCCTGTCTCGTGTCGTGACAGAGTTACATTGACTGTGCTGACAGAGATCAATAGCAGGCAAAAGATTCACAAATAGAGCGACTTGTTAAATGTAAATGTAATGTTATGTTCTGACGTAATGACCTGACTTTTTAAGAAATTTTGCATGTTATGTTACAAACTGCAAATAAAATTGGCAAATGACCTGGGTTTTTAAAGGTGTTGTATGTAGGGTTTAGATCATAAAAATACCATAATATGTTTGCAGATATTTAAGAAACATGCTAAGTGAACGTTCTTGTTCATCTGAAAAACAATGCTGAAGTCAGATATTTTTTGGTCTGTTTGACTCCGCCCACTGTCAATTTATCCAATTATATTTCAGCATCCCAGGTTGCCTTGGTGGAAAACAGCATATTTAATTTCAGTGATGAAGAATCCCTCAATGTATGTAGACATGGCCAATATTTTGACCTCCGGAGGACAGTAACAGCCTCCAGTATCACAGCACGCACAGAACGTCAACATGACGTCTGATTGACGTTGTACCCCAACGTCTTTGGACATTGCATTTTGTTTGGAAATTAAAATCGGGTTGATGTCAGAACCCAACGTAAGGCCGACGTCAATGTCCAGCGTCGTACAGACGTTGCATTTTGGTTACTTTGCAACGCAACCTAAAAACAACAAAATATCAACATCCAATGATGTTACAGCTTGACATTGTGTGGACATTACCACTATGATGTCTATCAGACGTTGGGCTTTGGTTGCCATACCTGATGATTAAATGTCAGTATGTGACATCAGTTTGACGTTTGTTGGTTCGACGTTGGATTTTGGTTACTTTCCAACACAAATCAACAAAATATCAAAGTCCTTTCACGTTGTTATTGGACATCAAAATAACATTGTCCTGGCGACCTAAATCTAACCTAATATTAATGCATATGACGTTGTGTGTCTGCTGGGATGAGACACAGATATTACAAACATAAGCGTTAGCTGATCAGCTTACATTTTAAGGCTTGATCATCAGGCATGCTCATCACTGTTTGTGTCGTCAGTCTGGCAACCTGCGTGCGTGTCAATCTGAAGGACTGCAATACCTTATTCATCCTCTTGGTATCAATAATACATACAATACCTTTAATTATTCGGCAGAGAGATCATAAAACACTCACTGTAAAAGACATAATGAAGTAAAAATAAAGAGATTTTGCATGAACGACTTTGTAGTCCATCATAGTTGGAATAAAACAAA
Source organism: Danio choprae (assembly GCA_903798125.1). NCBI lineage: Eukaryota > Metazoa > Chordata > Actinopteri > Cypriniformes > Danionidae > Danio > Danio choprae. The sequence goes on from CAIGQW010053379.1 coordinate 1,084,667, forward strand.
TATTTTAATGTTTCTTTTTATTTTTCATCCCACAAAAAGTAGGACTAGAGTCCTTTTTTCCACCCATGAGTTTAACTATAGTTTTTGTTGCATTTCTTTGTGATTCAGACTTAAATCAGGGCAAGAAGATATTATTACTATTGTCAAGAAAAACATTGACGATTTCTTTTAACCAGATTCAAACAGATATCCAAGATGGACAGAATTGTGATTGTTTTTATCTCCAGGACAATGAAGAAGTAAATACCATATTTAAATCGCTCCATCAGATCCTAATTAGTGTTTCTGGACTACCTGAAGATTTGCAGACATCGGGAAGTGTTTGTAGGTTGCTGATACGCTGTCAGTGATCCAGACACAAATCTGGAAAGCCCTGCGCAGGAAATGAGGAAACCACGAGTGATGAAAAAGGGCCCAGATTGCTGCTTGTGTTTACAAACACAACAAATGGCGCTCTTATGGCTATATTAGACAAGTCTAGATTTAGTTTAAAGGTCTCGTAAAGGTCAGGCTGTTAGAGCGGTGAAGTATAAACAATTGTTTCTGTCAATCTGAATTCTGTGAAACATTTTCTGTACATTTCAAAGCAAAATAATGTACTTTAACTCACATTTCGTAAATGTATCAGAGTTTATTTTGAACGTTCAGGGAGGCTATAGCTGTGTTTGATTCATAAACAAGGCGAATCTTGTTAGGTAGCCTGTGAAATGGTTCAACAACTGGACTGAACAATCAAAAGGGAACTGTAATGGTCTGATCACATCTGTTCTCAAGTCAACAACTCTCCAATTCAAATGGAGTGAGTCTCCACTAAATGATTCAATGACTCACTCTTATTCAAATGATCTTGTTTGAGTGATGCTGGGTTCATCACTATGCCCCAATACATTCAGAGGGTCTCTCTGAAGGGACTGGAGCATAGGTGTGAGTCCCTCCAAATAAAACGCAGTGTGTGACGCCAAACAATTTCCTTGCTCAAAGAATCATGGCTCGAAGTGTCCATCGCTTGTATCCTTCATTGCGAAGGGCCCTTCGAAGTGGCTAGTTTTGAGCACTTTGGTTTGGAATGACACTTTAGTATTGCGGCCAAGATTTTTTCACTCCTAAGTGCCCTTCTGAGGGCAATATATCCTGTTTGGAAGGCATTGCCAGTCTCCACTAAGTGATTCGCTTTCTGTACAGAAAGGTCACGTTCTTATTTTCTATTGGTCTCACGCAATCATGTGACATGATTTCACGGAGTTTACCAAGCTTAAACCTTGAAGCGAAGCGACATGCAAAACTTGTTGGAGGAGCTTGCGTTTCCAGTCTGTATTTGTCACCACACATTTAGTTTATTTGGTTAATGTACACTAAACTATATCATATATATTCACTTGTTTGCATACTTGACTCAGCTATTGGCTGCTAAGTTCCACAATTCTTCAAAATATCGGATTTTGTGTTCGATTCAAGGAAGAAACTCAAACAAGTTTGGATGAAGTGTAGGATGAGTAAATAAATTGTCATTTTTGGGTGAATTATCGCTTTGAGTAAATAAAAAATTAAGTTGTTTTGTACTTTGACTCAAGTGGAATTGAAATGGAGTACTTAATATGTTTTCTGGAGTTATATTTTATTTGGGTATCTGGTGATTGTAATTGAGATATCATCTACAACTGCATTAAAGCTGCAATACTGAAGTGAAGTGGAAACGTCTCTTGAGAGTCTCCCCTGAGCGGTGGCTGCAGACGGCATTAGGGTTGCTCTCTTCTCTTCTGCCGTGCCTCTCAGCGTCTGCTCTTGATGGATTGCCTGTGCAAATGATGGAGCGTCGAGGGAGAGATGATGAATTGGTCACGTCAACTTGTTCCTAAAGGCGGAGGAGGCTTGAAGCACCCAAATATGATCCTAGATCATCCTGCATGCATCAAAAAGAAATCCTATCTGTGCACATGTTCAATTGAATTCGTGTTCATTTCTATAGAGCTTTTACAATGTAGATTGCGTCAAAGCAGATTAACATAGAAGTTCTAGTCAATTGAAACTGTGTCAGTCCGGTTTTCAGAGTTTAAGTTCAGTTTAGTTCAGTTCAGTGTGGTTTAAATTTCACTGCAGAAAGTCCAAACACTGAAGAGCAAATCCATCGATGTGCAGCTCCACAAGTCCCGAACCAAGCAAGCCAGTGGCGAGGAACAAACTTCAGCAATTGACGAAGGTGAAGGGAAAAAAAGCTGGAAGCTGGAGAACACTGGACGTAATATGTTACGAACAGTGGTGTAACGAATTACAAACACTCACATTTGTGTAAGTTTTATACTCACAAATGCTCATAAAATCTCTCACAGTGCATTATGGTATTTTCTAGCCATTTTGTGTACATCGACTGTGCACTCATTATTGAGGTGCATTGTGGGATTGAGTGCACTTCAGAATGTTCACTATGGTTTTATACACCACTACAAAGGCTGCTCCCTCAAATAGTGCACTATTTAAGAGTATAGGGGCGATTTTGGATACAGCCTGGCTGTGTGCAGGCCTCATTGAATGGATTAGCGCACCACCTGGCCTCTCTGTCCAGGATGGGACTTTGATGTGAGCGCAGGAGTGGCTGCCAGATGTGGAGGCCCATCTGTGGTCTGGAGCCTCCAGTGCGGGCAGTCTTTTAGGATTTTATGCTCATCTGCTCAATAGGATGCACGTTGCCAGAGATGTGACCATTCTGTATCAGGCTCTCAGATAAATCACCTCATATGTATAAATTATAATATATGATTAGAAGACATGAAGGTATGATGAATTAAATGATATACATGTTGTTTTGCAGCAGTGCCATTGAAGTACTATTTCTGGTTCACAAAAGATGCTAAAAGAACATTTTTCATAGTGTGAAGAACCTCCTCATTATCTAAATCAGAGGTTTTCAGTCTTTAATATGCTATGGATATTATCATCCTCATATATGAGGAACCCCCATCCTAAAATAGTTTCTTGTGAATTAATAATAAGAGCCTAAAATTATATTTTATAAAATAAAATTATATTTTACTCATATTACTTTAATTATATTGTTTATGCATTTATTATAAATGATAAATTTTTTTTAATAGTTTATTTTAAGGGTCAGCACGGTGGCTCAGTGGTTGCTCAGGTCGCTATTTCGAGTCAAGGCTGGTCCAATTGGCGTTTCTGTGTGGAGTTTGCATGTTCTCCTCGCATTGGCGTGGGTTTCCTCCAGGTGCTCCGGTTTCCCCCACAGTCCAAAAGACATGCGCTATAAGTGAATTGTATAAACTTATTTGTCCGTAGTATATGAGTGTGTGTGTGAATGAGTGTGTATAGGTGATTCCCAGTACTGGGTTGCGGCTGGAAGGGCATCCGCTGCCTAAAACATATGCTGGAATAGTTGGCGGTTCATTCCGCTGTGGTGAGTCCTGATAATCAGGGACTAATCAGAAGGAAAATGAATGTTTATTCTAAATAAATTTAGGGATGTTTTAATCTTATTATTCATATTCTCGTATTAACTATCTTTTTAAATTAAAAAATTGCAATAATTATTCATCCATTCATTTTCTTTTCGGCTTAGTCTCTTTATTAATCTGGGGTCGCCACAGCGGAATGAACCGCCAACTTATCCAGCATGTTTTACACAGCGGATGCCCTTCCGGCTGCAACCCATCACTGGGAAACATCCATACATACCCATTCACACTCATACACTACGGACAATTTAGCTTACCCAATTCACCTATAGCGCATGTCTTTGGACTTGTGGGGGAAACCGGAGCACCCGGTGGAAACCCACACCAACACTGGGAGAACATGCAAACTCCACACAGAAACGCCAACTGACCCAGCCGGGGCTCGAACCAGCGACCTTCTTGCTGTGAGGCGATTGTGCTACCCACTGCGCCACCGTGCTGCCCCTGCAATAATTATAATTTGTAATACTTTTTATCCATTTTTTAAAATTAATTGTACTTTATGCTTTTTCCCTACAGACCCCCTAGCACTTTTTGGCGGCCCCTTAGATGTCTCTTGGTTCCAGTGTGAAAACCCCTGGGCTAAATAACATTTGCCCACTCCTTTGTCCAATGGAAAGGTTTGTTAAAGGTTCTTTAAGGAATGCCAGTAAAGAGCCTTTTATTTTTAATGGTGAAAGATTATTAATGCCTCAAAACCTCTTTGAACTAAATTGAGTGTAAAAAGAGTTTCAAAGAAAAAAAGGACATAAATATGTTACACTTATCTGCCTTGCATGAAGATTTCTACAGATTTATGATTTTATGAGCAGATCATTAAGTCACATTTTTGTTAAGGCCTTGTGCTTTTAGTTCAAAGCATAATGCACAAAAGTGGATCCCTGCCAACGTGAAAATATACTATAGTAAAGTACATGAAAAAAATCTGTTGTGGTAAATCTATTATCCAATACTGTGGTTTTCTATAACTATGGGGTATATCATACTGCAATACATCAGTTTACTGTAGTAAAACTGAAGTATAGTTAGTAGTTCACTATAGGTAATACTACAGTATGCTGTAGCAGTCATTAACAGTGTTGTAAATACTACAATATATACAGTACAACCAGGAGAGTAGCAACTGGGGGGGTGTTGGGGGGGTCTGTCACTTTTAGAGACAGACCATTTAGAAACAGGTGATTAATTAATTATAGGAACGTAAACTTTTGGATCTCATACAGCTGTTCTCCCCACTTTTAAAATGTCCGCTAGGCCCCTGAGTACAACACATTCATTATAGTATATTCATTCATTTTCTTTTCGGCTTAGTCCCTTTATTAATCTGGGGTCGCCACAGAGGAATGAACCGCCAACTTATCCAGCATGTTTTACGCAGCGGCTGCCCTTCCAGCAACACTGGGAAACACCCACACACTTCCATTCACACACATACACTACGGACAATTTAGTTTACCCAATTCACCTATAGCGCATGTCTTTGGACTTGTGGGGGAAACCGGAGCACCCGGAGGAAACCCACGCCAACACGGGGAGAACATGCAAACTCCACACAGAAATGCCAACTGACCCAGCCGAGGCTCGAACCAGCGACTTTCTTGCTGTGAGGCGAGAGCGCTACCCACTGCGCCAACGTGCTGCCCATTATAGTATAGCATATTCAAATAAAGGACTATAGCATTTTTCTATGTGGGTGTGAATATAAGTGAACTGGGAAATCTTGAATATGTCCACAATCCTCAGCATCACAGCTTTGGTGTTATTAAGCTGGGCGAGAATAGAGTTTTTTAACATTTAAAACAAATATTTTTTTAATCTATCCTATACAGCCAATGCATACAGCCGTTGTGGTTGTGTAGACAGATTTCTGGGAATCGGTTTATTATATTTGGCAACAATTCTGTCTTTTCGCCACATGGTGGAGCCTTACAAATTCATGTAGTCCTATAGAAATAACTAGTAATGTGCAATGAATTTCATTGTATGTTCCAACTCATTTCAAGAGTTACCACCAGGTCAGATCTTGTAAGCAACTTACATCATTCAGAATTCCTCACTGTCTGTGCCATGGGAAAGTCTGTCATACTGACATACAGACTTTTTTCCCTTGTTTAGTCTGTTGTGATGGTCAGCTTCATGAACAGAGGGATTCTTCTTGGCACACAGAAGTGGGCTGAAGCTCTGGGCATCTGCCACATACCACCAAGGCCTCCGATGTGTGTTCGTATTAGTATGTGTGTGTGTGTGTGTGTGTGAGTATGTGTGTGTGGGCGTTTCTTCCGAGCAGAGCAACGGTCTGGCATGGCATCCGAACAACCACTGCCCACTCGGACCAAAACAAGCCACACTTCTTCTTCACTACGCTGGCACACAGGCCGGCAAAACAAACAAACCAAGGGGAGTAAATTTCCTTCGCTTCATGTCTCTGAAAGTTGCTTTCACATACAATCTGAAAGAAATGTCGGAAAAATGGGTTATCTCAGGTTTGGATACTACAAATTTGTATTTGTATGTTCTGACGGTCACTGGTAAACTAAATCCTGTGGTTATAGTTATCATGATTCATTCATTCATTTTCATTTCGGCTTAGTCCCTTTATTAATCTGGGGTCGCCACAGTGGAATGAACCGCCAACTTATCCAGCGTATGTTTTACGCAGCGGATGCCCTTCCAGCTGCAACCCATCTCTGGGAAACATCCACACACACTCATTCACACACACATACACTACGGACAATTTAGCTTACCCAATTCACCTATAGCGCATGTCTTTGGACTTGTGGGGGAAACCGGAGCACCCGGAGGAAACCCACGCCAACACGGGGAGAACATGCAAACTCCACACAGAAATGCCAACTGACCCAGCCGAGGCTCGAACCAGCGACCTTCTTGCTGTGAGGCGATCGTGCTACCCACTGCGCCACTATGAGGCCCTAGTTATCATGATGAATGCTGAAATGACAACAAACCAACTTTAAATGACTCCATGGCATTTCTTTCCAACATGCCGGATGTTTTTCTACAGCAGGATTGAAGGGGCTGTTTAACTTTTCAGTTTGTTACGAACTTGATGTGCATTTGTAAGCTCTTCTTCAAATCTGTAAAAAGTAAAGCACAAGTGGTGTTGAAATCTTCTTGGTCCGTCTTCCCCTGAAACACATCTGAGCATTAAAATGTAATCTAATAATGGCAAAATATCTTTATTGTAAAAACACAAAATATTTGCACACATTCTGATTAGTTGCCAGGATAAACAGTACTTGTGGGATAGTGTAGCCTAAAAATAAATAAATAACTTTATTTTATCATCCTTATGTAGCTCTAGTATCATTTCTGGACCACAAAACCAGCCATAAGTGACAATTAAAAAATAAAAAGGAATATGGGGCAGCACGGTGACGCAGTGGGTAGCGCTCTCGCCTCACAGCAAGGAGGTCACTGGTTCGAGCCTCGGCTTGGTCAGTTGGCATTTCTGTGTGGAGTTGGCATGTTCTCCCCATGTTTGCGTGGGTTTCCTCCGGGTGCTCCGGTTTCCCCCACAAGTCCAAAGACATGCGGTACAGGTGAATTGGGTAAGCTAAATTGTCCGTAGTGTATGAGTGTGAATGGAATTGTATGGGTGTTTCCCAGTGATGGGTTGCAGCTGGAAGGGCATCCGCTGCGTAAAATATATGCTGGATAAATTGGCGGTTCATTCCGCTGTGGCGACCCCAGATTAATAAAGAAACTAAGCCGAAAAGAAAATGAATGAATGAAAAAAAGGAGTATGTACATCACCTGGATGCGGAATAAATATGCTTTTAACTGATGTATGGTTTGTTAGGACAATATTTGGTCGAGATACAACTAGTTGAAAATCTGGAATCTGAGAAAAAAAAATGTAAATCTTGTTAAAGTTATTGAAATTAAGCTCTTAGCAATGCACATTACTAATAAAAAATGAGTATGTACTAATAAGTAGTACTAATAAAAATGAGTTCTGATATATTTACAGTAGGACATTTACAAATTATCTTCAATTGAATGTGATCTTTACTCAATGTTCTCATGGTTTATGGCATCTATGAAATCTATAATTTTGACTCATAATGTATTTTTGGCTATTTCCAAAATGTACCCATGCAACATAACATTCATTTTGTTGTCCAGGGTCACAAAAAAGTTTTTTGTCACCTTTAAAATAGACTTACGCTGTGTAGGTTTTCTTTTCCATGTTACACATTAAAAATACACAACAGAGAGCAACATATAAACGAATAACTGATGACAGAATTTTCATTTTAGGTGAGCTTTTCCTTTAAGGAATAAAACAGTCAGGAGGTTAAAAAGAGGGGGGCAAGGAGGTGAGAGAGTGAGTGAGAGTGAAAGAGAGAGATAGCATTAAAGCACTAAAAGCTTTTCTCGTCCGGCTAAAGGCTAATGTTATTGCCATAGCGAAGAAATCTCCGGAGCTGGAGAAAAACGCGCTGAGGTGATCCATAAATGGACTGTGAGGATCCTCTGGGACAATAATTAGACAAGTCTCGGTCTCCATCCAGTTTTTTTCCACTCTCCGATGATGGATTGACAGCATTCGTGTGGTCAGGGAACTAATTCATCAGGTTTTACAGCGAGTTTTAGCTGTTAATTGGACAGACCCTTACCTCAGCTCGGTTGCGCGCGAATCGGTAGTCCTACGGCAACGGTTATTCTCATGAATAATACATAGACGACAATGACGTACCCGACCGCCTTCCTATAGCAAAGGAGTGTTTAAGAAACATTACCTAAACTATTCTGACGTCGTTCACTCACTTTCCTATACCAAAGGCTTGAACTTTAAATATTAATCGCGTTTTTCTGACGTCGCTTCGTATTCGTCAAATGGCTAATATATGGATCATGAATACTAAGAGAAACACCTTCTCCATAGTAGGATTGGCAAATTCACGTCCGACTTCGATGTGAAATGACATGATCTGGAGAGGTTCACTTCACTTCCCAACATCCCCATGTGAACTTTACTGCCACAATGCGTAATTTAATATGGTGAGTGATATTTTGTCTATATATTGCATGGTGAATTACTATTTTTACTGTAAAGTTGTTGACAGTCTGCATGTTGTAGTGTATACTATCTATCTATCTATCTATCTATCTATCTATCTATCTATCTATCTATCTATCTATCTATCTATCTATCTA
>CAIGQW010053379.1:1096787-1107701 GCA_903798125.1 Danio choprae
CACACACACACACACACACACACACACACACACACACACACACACACCAGAACTATTGCATTTGCTTAAAGTACTTTAAAGAAGTTGCACGAACATGATGTAGTGATGGATGTGCAGTACATTGCTGAGGTAATATATCATGTAAATATAGTCATGTACAAATAGCGGGACTGAGTGGGGTTAATCTATTACTGTGATTTTCAGGTCTTGAAAAGTAATTTCAGTTCAAAAGCTTGTGGTCTGATGATTTGTTAAGTAAGGGATAAAGTACATCCAGGAGGTTGTTACTGGAGAATAAAGCCTGACAGGTTCATCGGTAAAACTGAAGGGCTTTATTCTGTGAAAACAACCTTCTGGATGTACTTTATCCCCACTTATTACACAGCTACTTGCCACAAAACATAATGATTAGCCACAAAACATTGTTCTGAGCCTTAATAGTTTATTGTTTCTTTAATTAAACGCAAAGCTAACAGAAACTAAACTGGCTGAATAAAGCGTAGACTAACCTATGTTCTATTAGTTACATATAAATGTGGATGTAAACATATGGAGTTGAACGTATTTGACGGTCAGTGTGATTCGAAGTTCCCGGATGAGCCTTTAGAGGTTGTTAACTGGGACTAACATACCTTGGAATGTCGCAACTGACCAATCAGAAGTGAGTATTCCAGACAGCTGTGTAATAAATATTTTTAAATTCACACCTAGGCTACATTTACTTGATCAAAACACCACATAACAGTGCAAATGATAACATTTTAAAGAGCTGTTTTCTATGTTAGGGCTATTAATCGAAATTCAACTTTGATTTCAATTTCAATAACCGAGATAAAACATTTTATTGTGTCATATCTCGCCCCCTTTCCAGGAATCCACATTTGTTTGTCCGCAAAGTCCAATTAAACCTGGAAAACAGCGAAATTGTGTAATGTTACTTTCGCATAGGACGTGCTTGATTTGTTGAAGTGTGTTAGATTTATTCATGTTTTTAAAACCCTTGTTTGTTATGTAATAAATGAACATAAAGAGTTCAAATAATAAAAATGCATGTGTAACAGTATATTAGATCCGTGTGGCTCTTAAAATGACAGCGTGCTATATTCCGACTATATATGTCGACTGTGTTTATAATTTTTAATCAAACAACAAAAGACAAAATCACTCACTGCTCTTTAATGTGAAAGCTACTTTTCACTAAACCTCAACAAAACTAGTGTTGTCCAACTCTCTGAATTGCCTAGATCAACAATAATCAAACGTTTGTATTAGGGCTGGGCGATATGGCAAAAATGCAATCTCGATTAATTCTTTTCCATATTGAACAATAACGATATATATTTCGATATCAGTTGTTAATGCTTCCAGAGTTAAAAGAGCATCTCAATAATGACTGAAGCTACAACTTAGAGGGTCCATTAAATATCATAACCTATTTTAGGTGGCCGATAATCTTTGGCGGATGAAAATTCGGTGCATTTCTAATATCAACAGACTTCTAAATTCCCATTGTTGTACGTTTCTGCTGTGTGATTGGCTCTTAGATCAATATAGAGTAAAAAAGTCCAGAGCTTATCATTGTTATCAACATAAATTTTATTGCGATTCGATATAATATTGTTTATTGGCCCAGCCCTAGTTTGTATTGATTGTAAACATTGTTGTTTGAAAAACTGGTAGAATATAGCCAAAAATTCACAAAAATGTATCAAACTTGGACAAAAAACTCCAACCGTTGCAAAATTTGGTGAGCGCAAGTCATAAAATTCTGGAGAAGCACATACAATTTTAAATGAAATCTGACCATAGGTGGCGCTATAACTGTTAGGATGACTACTATGTCAAATTGGTGTACGTAAAATGCCTAAAAAGTGGACGTTTTCATTGCTGATTTAGACAGTTATAGGCTTATAAATAAATACTTTTAAACATTCCAATAAAGCCCAAAAATATATATTATAAATATATAAAATATATATATTTTTATAAATCGAAAAAACTCATTCATTCATTTTCCTTCAGCTTAGTCCCTTATTTATCAGGAGTCTCCACAGCAGTATGAACCGCCAACTATTCCGGCATATGTTTTAGACAGTGGATGTCCTTCCAGCCGCAACCCAGCACTGGAAAACACCCATACACTCTTACATTCACCCACACACGCACTCATACACTACGATCAAATTAGATTATTCAATTCACCTATAGCGCATGTGTTTGGACTGTGGCGGGAAACCGGAGCACCCAGAGGAAACCCACACCAACACGGGCAGAACATGCAAACTCCACACAGAAATGCCAAGTGGGCCGGCTGTGAGGCGACCCATCGAAAAAACTATTTTATGTATTTATTATATATCATTTTATAATAACAATGTTTGCTAGATTTGTATAATTTAATCAATACTAATTGATCACTTTTGTATTTTTATTTATAAAAATAGTTATTGGGCAGCACTGTGGCGCAGTGGGTAGCACAATCGCCTCACAGCTAGAAGGTCGCTCGTTTGACCCCCGGCTGGGTCAGTTGGCATTTCTGTGTGGAGTTTGGATGTTCTCCCCGTGTTCGCGTGTGTTTTCTCGGGGTGCTCCGGTTTCCCCCACAAGTCCAAAGACATGTGGTACAGGTGAATTGGGTAAGCTAAATCGTCCGTAGTGTATGAGTGTGTGAATGAGTGTGAATGGATGTTTCCCAGTGATTGGTTGCAGCTGGAAGGGCATCCGCTGCGTAAAACATATGCTGGATAAGTTGGCGGTTCATTCCGCTGTGGCGACCCCAGATTAATAAAGGGACTAAGCCGAAAAGAAAATGAATGAATGAATGAAAATAATTATTTGTCATTATAAAACATAGCTGATTTAGTTCTTAAGATATTTTTATTTTATTATCAATGATGAAAACTAATTGGGCTGCTAATATTTCCATGAAGAATTGTTTTAGATGAAGATGAAAGATATAGACAGAAAGTTATACATCATTGAATACATCCCACCCATTAAACCAATTAAATGAACGGAAACAGAAAGTTTACTTCTGATTTCGAGTGATAATGCGCAATATTTTCACAGAAGCATGTTATTTTCTGATGTTTATTGACTAGAAGTAATCTTTAATTATCATCATAATCAATAACACCTGTAAATCCATTGGTTAAACTCATTGTTTTTCCAGTCTGAATTGAATAAAATCACACCAAAGTCTAGCAAAATATGTTGTTCTCCCTCACTGAAAAACGCAGACAGGAGCACAATGGCGCCATTATGACATCACTACAAGGGTGGCCCAGGAATGCAGTGGAAACAACAATAATACATCGCATTTTCTCAAAACTAGCAGCCGTCATGGCTTTGAAATCCCCTTTTCTGTCTCCAGTCCAAAGTGAATGGATCGTTCTGTTCCGATCGGCTCCATCAGAAGGACATTTTGGGCCACTTTTGCAGCTCTTTTCTACACGTTCACCCTCTAGTTTTCGGTCCAGAAGGGAGGGAAGGAAGAGGAAGGGAAAAAAAAAGCTACCGTGCCCTTAAAATAGGATTCTGGGAACAAATTTGTCCAGTAGCCGATGGAGGCCATTGAAAACACAAGTGATGTTTTTTTCCTAGCGAGCGCTTTGAAACGCTGAACTTTGACTTGCTGGATCTGCTAACATCTGCTGTTTAATCATGTTGGATTCTTCTCGGGGCCGTCAATGTCTATCAGCTAAACAAGAAAAATTATATCTAGGAGCAGATTATTGCATTCCTGGTTTAAGAACGCTGTGTTTCATCAGACTCTATTCCCCTCAGGATCGGGCTTTGGTGGAGCCGGTCGTCCTCGAAAAGTCCAATTAAGGGCCTAATATGCTGAATCGAGGAGCTTTAAAAATGCAGGCCTGCTTTAACCACTTTGGCCCCACTTTTTTGCGACAATCATGTTCAATTTCAATGATTGGACATCTTAAATGCTTTGGTGCACAGATTTAAGCTTAGTCTCATTTGAAAGAAGACTTACTTTTTTGTTACATTTCAAAAAGTCATCATTCATTCATTTTTCCTTCGGCTTAGTTCCTTATTTATCAGGGGTCGCCACAGTGGAATGAACTGCCAACTATTTCGGCATATGTTTTACGCAGCGGATGCCCTTTCCGCTGCAACCCAGTACTGGGAAACACCCATACACTCTCACATTCACACACACACACACATACTACGACCAATTTAGTTTATTCAATTCACCTATAGCGCATGTCTTTGGACTGTGGGGGAACCGGAGCACCTGGAGGAAACCCACGCCAACACTGGGAGAACATGCAAACTCCACACAGAAATGCACACTGACCAGCTGGGACTCGAACCAGCGACCTTCTTGCTGTGAGGCGACAGTGCTAACCACTGTGTCACCCAATTTGAACAAATTATATCCCAAATTTAAAGTTGATATCTCAAAAAAAATTGCAGTACCGAACTTTACCACCAGATGGCACACAGTTTCCATTGTGACCATATAAGGGAGCCCCCTATTTCTGTGTATGGTTTGCAAGATACGAACCATATTTTTAAAATACTTTGACAATATTTGTACATCAAATTCGAAAGTAGTTTGGTTAGTATTTGATTTTTAATTGACGATTTTAAAAAACTGTTGCGAGAAATCAGGATGTGCGTTATAGTTGGTGCTGCATCACAAACTGAGAATCCTTCGTTTTTTCCATGACATTTAATCTATTTTATTGTTCAGACTATTGTTTTCTATTATCTTTATCTTTTGAGGTTTCAACTACTTTTTGTGTGATTTTTATCTAGTTTCCTTGTCGCATATTAATAAATAACTGTTGTTCATTAATATCAATCAAGATCATATCTATCAGTCACCAGATATGGAAACAACACATGTTAAGCTTTCAAATGATATGACAGCTGGTATGGTGATGGATTTTGGTCTATGACTCTTCCTGCGTAACAAAAACAATGGTAAAATATGTATTCATAAGTCTTAGATGTTTACTATGATATAAAGTTTCTCATGATTAGATTAGGGTTTAATTGCAATATAGTGAAATAAACTTAAGCGTCCCGCTGGCATTTGGCCACATTAAGGGGTTAAAGGAGTCGCTCACCTAAAAAATGTATTCTCTCTCATTTCGTTAGGCCTTTTTGAGCCATTTTTAAGCAATAAATTAGACATATTTATGCTCCTTTGTGTGACAGCTCCTTGTAACCTAGCTGTCAAGCTGAAAGTAGTTTAAATGATTTATTTTTGTTTAATTGTTGTATAATAGATTTTTTGAGTGACAAGTGTGATTGGAAGTTATTTAGTGAAAAATGCTTTTTGATTAAGTGGAAAGTACACTGTAAACAACCACATGTAGGTCATGACAACATATGTTTTCATGTTAATTATAACCTATTATTAAGTCTTATTAAAGGTAATCAGGTTTCTAACTTACACAAGATGTTTTAAGTCAGTTTAATGTCATTTAAGTTAATTTTATTTGGCTTAAGAATTTAAGGCAACAATGGTTTTTGCTCATAGTCTACTGTACATATATTTTCTTTCAGGGATGTTTCACTGAAATTAAGCATTTATAACATTTAACAGTTTTCTTCCATAAAATTGCAGTCATATTATTTACAGTTTGTGACAAAATGCTTCCATGAAGTTTATTTTATTTTTTTTAATAGCCAGGTTTTCGGAGGAGGTAATCATAGATGGTCCTAATGGAATGTGGGCCAAAACATTACTACATGCTGTCAGTGTTCTGTCACGTCATGTGCTCATTTGTTATCGTCATGTGATTCCTTTGTCCTTTTCCCGCCACCATCAGTGTCCATTTGTTTTACCTGTGTTCATCCCTTGTGTCTCATTAGTTTAATCATCCCCCTATCCATTTATACCCTTTCGTTGTGTCCTTCGTTGTCCGGTATTTTGGTTTGTCTCGTCCCATCTGCCTGTACCCAGTATTGTTACCCGTAAGTGTTTGTTCAATAAATCCGTTTGTTATTATATTCCGTGTTCGTCTCATCATGTCTTCCACCAATGTGACGTTACACATGCTCAGTGCAAAGGAATTAATGCTACACACAGGAGCAGTCTGAGGACAAAAACCTGACAAATGTCTGAAATACAACATCTCAACAGTGGCTTTAGCTGAGGGAACCTGTGGAATTAGCTATCGAATTATTATAAAATAATGCACACTCATTGTCATTAATCATATTAAAACAGGTTTCCTAAACACTCACTCCATCAGCAATTGGTGGAACCATTCAAAAGCTTTTGCAACATCAAAAAAGTGACACAATTTCACTTTATTTACTATAATTTCCAAATATCTTAAGTTTAAATCTACAGTTTTCAAGTAGCTTTCCCTGAAAGTGCTGACGATGTACAGTAGAGCGGCTCGAACCCTCAGCTTTGACCTGGTTTGGATAAGCTGATGATTTCTCCTTCTCTCCCCATAGGGAAGGAACACAGCTGGAGCGCAGCTGTAGAGCATTTGCACTGGAGTGGGTGGTGCGGCCGTGGCGGGGAGGGTTCCTGGCACCGTGATTTGGTGGATAAACAGAAATGAAAATCACATTGCCAGGGATTTCCACCCCTGCACGGTTCTTCAGGTGCCCAAAACCTACAGCGCCAACCTGAGCCGCTGTAAACTGGAGATCCTGAAACAACAGAGGAAAAAAACCACGGAGATTTGTCAGAATTAGACTGTCAGGAGTCTTGTGTTCACACGGCTTAAAGTCAACACTGAGCCTGTTTGCTTTCCTAATGTGCTTTCCTGCTCTTATTGTGAGGGTGTTATCGTACTTGCTCCACCTAGGAAATGATTTTACTTTAATTCGTCAAGCTTGACTTTTACTAATGCTCGTGTTTGGGGTTCGGGATTTAAACAAACCCCTAACCGTGAGAATTAAATGCCAGTTGCTTACTTTTCTGAGGAATTGGGCCCATTTTTTGCCTTGCGGACAAACAATGTGGAAAAATGTTGAGGCAGGTAAAGGATGCAATATGCGATACTGGAGCACAAAAGCTAGGTTACGTAGGTGTATTTGTAGGAATAGCCAAAAATATAGATTTTTTTTAATTTTATGCCAAAAATCATTAGGATATTAAGTAAAGATCATGCTCCATGAAGACAACTTGTAAATTTTCTACTGTAAAAATATTAAAACATTCATTCATTCATTTCTTTTCGGCTTAGTCCCTTTATTAATCAGGGGTCGCCACAGCGCAACTTATCCAGCATATGTTTTATGTAGCGGATGGCCTTACAGCTGCAACCCAGTACTGAAAAACACCCATACACTCTCATTCACACACATACACTACGGACAATTTAGCCTACCCAATTCACCTATAGTGCATGTCTTTGGAATTGTGGGGGAATCCTACACGAACACGGGGAGAACAAGCAAACTCTATACAGAAATGGCATCTAACCCAGCCGAGGCTCGAACCAAAAAACTACGCCACTACGCCACCAAAAAAATAACCGAAGAATTTTTCAATGTTAAAGAAAGTGGAGCCTCAGGGCCACACACACCTTATATGTAATCACCATTGACCAATTAGAATTTAAAGCGGTTTTACCAACAGGATCGTACTTTTTCAGAAAGTTTTCTTTGGCAAGATGTTTCCAACTCAAAATGAACTTCAGTTTGGTCTTAATGAGTAAAAATGTCTGAAAGGCCCGGCCAGTTATATCCTTTTAGCAAACATCTTGGAAATGGACTGAGGAGAAACTAAACTGGAGAAGATTGACAAGTCAAATAAGGCGGAGCCTCAGAGCCACACCCACCTATCATATAACTGCCATGGACCAATAGGAATTCAAAGATGTTTACCAGCTGGAGTGAGTTCAATTATTCATTTTCCTTCGGCTTAGTCCCTTTATTAATCTGGGGTCGCCACAGCGGAACGAACCGCCAACTTATCCAGCATATGTTTTACACAGCGGATGCCCTTCCACCTGCAACCCAGTACTGAGAAACTTCCATACACACTCATACACACACTCATACACTACGGCAAATTTAATTTATTTAATTCACCTACAGTGCATGTGTTTGGACTGTGGGGGAAACTGGAGCACCCGGAGGAAACCCACGCCAACACAGGGAGAACATGCAAACTCCACACAGAAATGCCAACTCGAACCAGCGACCTTCTTGCTGTGATTCAACAGTGCTAACCACTGAGCCACCGTATCGCCCTCTGTAGTGAGTTTTCCGAAAAATTCTCTTCGGATGTTTCAAACTCTTAAAATGAATTTGTTTTGGCCTCATTTTTTTCAAATAGCGTCACGCCTTTTTTTATTTCATTTGATTAGAAACATATCATTATGTTGATATGGCAACAACATAATGTGCTAAAGGCATTCAAAACACCCTAGCAACCGCACAGCAATGCCCCGGCAACCACCATCAACTCTCTTGTATTTTATTTTTTAAAGTTTTCCACAGAGAATTGCCAGTTCAGAAAACGTAAATATCTTTTGCATGCCGCTTGCTGCAGCATATGAGATTCATATTTTGTTTATGTAACCTCTTTGGCATTTGGTTCATGTGAGTGCAACTGCTTTGGTATGTTTTTCAGACTCAACAACACAAACAGTGACTCATCGCTGTGGAAATATCATGTTTCCTCAGGAATGGCAGATAATGGCTTACTGGAATATCGGCGAAGGCAAAAGGGCATCTGGCGAGCTTCAAAAATGAAGACGCAAACTCGTTTGACACCCGCCGCGTCGGACTGTTATCAGACGGTATGTGGAGACTGACTAGAAAATGGTGAATAAAACAACGCTGACTGGCTGATGACAGCACAAGAGCCCCTACAGTCCCGAAACCTTCATTAGTGACTTAACTACGCTGCAAAAAACAGCAGATAGGGTGAAAAAAGGTACTTAATCTTATAGTACTGTGCACTTTAAAGTGAAGTTTATTTATAAACTAATTTGGAGAGGATCACGTGCTTATGATTGCTGTGGCTGGTCCCGCATTATCCAATTCATTATTCACCAATCTGACGATTCCTAAATACCCTAAGTTTCATATAACAGCCATCTTCGTTTTGAAGAATCCCCCCTTCCACCCCTACTCCTCCTTTCCTAGATGGGTGGCACGGTGGCCCAGTGGTTAGCACTGTTGCCTCACAGCAAGAACGTCACTAGTTCTAGTCCTTACCAAGCCAGCCGACGTTTCTGTGTGGAGTTTACACGTTCTCCCCGTGCTCACTTGGGTTTCCGCCGGGTTCCCCGGTTTCCTCCCACCGTCCAAAAACATGCAATTTAAGTTAATTGACTAATCCAAATCGGCATCATAGACATGCTCCTAGTAAGTAGTCATCTCAAGAGCAATCACTATCTGTTCATTAGCTACTACAGCAGGGGAGTTCTCCAGATCTACCTGAGCTCAAACTCCCCTCTCGCCTTGAAAACGGGAGGGAGCCCGGGGCTCGAGGATCTATGAGCTCAGGGCTCTCTCCCGGGACAGCATGCCAAACAAGCTTTATAACCAATCATCAGCTAAGTGTGAACTCTTGAAATTATATTAGTGAACAATTTTGAATTCATAATTATACTGAATAATTGTAAATATATTAAAAAATATATTTGGAATAGCAGTTGATGCAGAGCCCTTGGTGTCAAGATACGGCATAAACACAGGATGTGCGTTTACCATAATTTCACAATGGCTTCAAATGTGCATCAAACAGAATGTAATCTTGACCTTTATGTGCTCGTTCACAGTGACTAACCATGTATAATTACCCATAATCCATCTTGTTCCTTGCTAATACACCTCGCTAATGCCGGCTGCACCCTTTCCATCTCGAGTCAGTCCATCAGGTCATCACTCGCTAACGGCGCAGAGCTTAGCTAATCGGTGAGCATTGATCCCTTAAGAAAACTGTTCACAGTGGCTAAGTTCAGTGTCTGGAGTGAACAGGATGACAGAGCGCGGGAAGGGAAATCCATCGGCGTCAAAAGTTACACAGGGCAGGAACTGGGCGTAATGATGCCAGTAAATGCTAAACTAGTTCGGACATGTGCGCAAAACAGGGGAAGGTAAAGCTCTTAGACCTGCGGTTAGCATCAGGATCAAGGACCATTAGTCAGGACAACGTATCAGGCTCTTATTTTATAAAGCAGGTTCTGATCGCTTTATCAGACTGAATGGAAATGCTGACACACAATGTTGAAGTACATTTAGAGTATTTGTGTGTTAGCGAATAAGTCGATTCATGTTCCAGGAACACAGGAGCTCTCCATTACTTTAACAGATTGAGCTCTGCATTTTCTGTTTATCAAGATGATCAAAAAGGTTTCAATTATTCATCAATGGTTTTGAAATCGGGCCTCACAGTGGCGCAGTGGGTAGCACGTTCGCCTCACAGCAAGAAGTCGCTGATTCGAGCCTCGGCTGGGTCAGTTGGCGTTTCTGTGTGGAGTTTGCATGTTCTCCCTGTGTTGGCGTGGGTTTCCTCTGGGTGCTCCGGTTTCCCCCACAAGTCCAAAAACATGCGGTATAGGGGAATTGGGTAGACTAAATTGTCCGTATTGAATGGGTGTGTATGGATGTTTCCCAGAGATGGGTTGCGGCTGGAAGGGCATCCGCTGCGTAAAACATATGCTGGATAAGTTGGCGGTTCATTCCGCTGTGGCGACCCCAGATTAATAAAGGGACTAAGCCGAAATGAAAATGAATGAATGAATGAATAAATGTTTTTGAAATTGTGATAAATGAATGCTGGTGTTTGGCTAATGTGTGCTCTAGTAACTAGCGAATCTTAATCTTGTCAAAATTGTGCTGGCAAAAACTTTTGTGATTCTGTTGGTCAGCACTTTTGGCTAACCAAAAAGTAACAAGTTACACGAGTAACACGTTACCAAAAAAATAACATTACCAATGTTAATTAAAAGTCACAGTTAC
>CAIGQW010053379.1:1183774-1194289 GCA_903798125.1 Danio choprae
CGACTGGATCGTCCTGCGAATCAATCACGCGCTGCTGAATAAAAAAGACATGGAGGAGTCTGTTTCGGTATGACTGGATCAGTGTTGGATTTTTCGTAAACTTTGACTGAACTCCAAGTTCCAAGTCCAAGTTGAACTCTCAAATGATCACGTTGTTTCTACATTATTTTAGTGTTTGTCTATCGGTGTGCTTGACATCTTCGGCTTCGAAGACTTCGAGACCAACAGCTTTGAACAATTTTGCATCAACTACGCCAATGAGCAGCTTCAGTATTACTTCAACCAGCACATTTTTAAACTTGAACAGGTTAGTGTCTTTTTGGGTCTTGATAAACTCTTTTTTTTTTGATGGTGGTTTGATGGTGATTGTGTTTGGTCTGGTTGTAGGAGGAGTATCAGTCTGAAGGAATCACCTGGCACAACATCGACTACACCGATAATGTTGGATGTATTCACCTCATTAGCAAAAAGCCCACTGGACTCCTCTATTTACTGGATGAGGAGAGCAAGTAAGAGTGTTCAACTCTCACTCGTTTATTGCTTGTCTGAACTTCATTAAGTTAGTGCGAAAAAGCTCCTATTTTAACCTGCTTCTGCTTCTTATTCTTCGCCTGAGGCTATATTTTGGAACTCCTCTTACAGCTTTCAAGCTGTGACCACCAAATTTGGTGCACACTTTTAGACTTGCCTGGCTGTTCATGCTTTGTCTTTTCTAAGTAATCAGAGTTGTGGTTTTGGTAAATCGTGACAAAACGTTAACAAATGTCATAGACTTTAATTGAGGGGGTGAAAACTTTCAACCATCAAAGTATTTATCCTACATCTATACATTTAAAGGCTGTCATCTATTTATTTGGTTATTTATTTATCACTACTAAAGCTTAGCAAGTAGCCAAGGACATGCTAACAATGTTAAATCATGCTAGACAGATGGTAAAACAATATATCAACACCATTCATGAAAAAAGCTAAATGATTCATGTTTAAAGGCCTACTAGGGTAACTGGATAATAAACAGGATAATTCTTGTCAGCAATGTGTTATAACATGCGCCCAACATGCTAATTCATGTTAGCAACATAAAAGATGCTTTTCTCATTTTCTTAAAAAAGGTAGCTTGTCTATTTATTCTATCAGTGTGTACTAAACACTAGCAACATAATTCATGCAAACAACATTAAAGCATTTTTGTCGTCTCAATTCACATGTGAATTCACGCTAGTGTTAAAACCTGCTAATTTTAGCTGGCAATGTGCTAACCATGTAAGCACACACATTTATGACAGCAACACATTCATGAGAGCAATACATTAGAAAAATGAGCAAAATGCTCATTTATGCTAGCAGTTTGGAAACCATGTTAGAAATGTTAAAGCAACACATCAGTTCAATACTAGCAGTGTGTAAAAAAACATGTTAATTCACAGTAAATTCTGCTAGATTGTGTTCAGGCCAGGCTTTCTCAAGTCAACATAGTGTGTCCCAACAACACATTTTTTGTTAATTTTCTCATTTGACATTTTGTTTCCAGCTTTCCTCATGCCACTGATAAAACCCTGCTGGCCAAGTTCAAGCAGCAGCACCAACAGAACCATTACTTTGTGCCGACTCCAGTGATGGAACCGGCATTCGTCATCCTCCATTTTGCTGGGAAGGTCAAATACCAGATTAAGGTAAAGGAAACAGATGATAAGAAATCACAATATATCTCATAATAAAATATATATTGTTTTATTTCAAGACAAAATTAATTTCAAATTACATTTACAAAATACAGTTTGTGTAGTACACCTAGTATAAGTTATACATTTTTAAAGTTCATATAGAATCATTAAATTACATTCGTTATTATTAGTATTATAAATAATGTCTATTGTGTGATATTTGTTATATTTTGTTTGTTATGCTCAGATAAGTATAATAAAATAGACAAATAAATTGAAGAAAAAATTATAAAATTACTCTATAAAGATATATACAGAATATAATGTATCAATTATTCATCATTTAAGTAGTTAAATTGTTAGCATTAATATTAATACTCCATTTGTCTATGTTGATTATCTGCGGCAGGATTTCCGTGAGAAGAACACTGATCACATGCGTCCGGATATCGTGGCTCTCTTGCGCAGCAGTGACCGGTTTTATGTCCGCCAGCTGATCGGGATGGACCCAGTGGCCATGTTTCGATGGGGCATCCTGCGCGCCACTGTCCGTGCTCTGGCTGCCTTCAACGAGTCCGGTCGACGCTGGGCAGCCAAGACTGCGGGTAACCCATGGATTAGTTTCAGATTATCCCAAAACTTTGGATTTTCAGGGTCTAAGAAGATGTTATTTATAGCCTGCACGTGAGAAGGCTGCCCAGTGACGCAGGTAGTCATATTTAGAAGGATTTCAGTGTGATTAAACTAAGAAGGGATATTAAAAATGCAGCTGCAAGCAGCAATTATGGAGCCAAGTAGTAGATGGGCAGAATGAGCAAGCAAAACCAACAAGCCTCAAACCAACTGCAGTGATAAGTTATTAAAGACATTTAAGGATTATTTTAGTTACAATAGATAAAGCAAAATGAAACGTACATTTACTAGTAAAATTATTTAAAGTCGGTGCGAAATCAAAATGTACAATTTTTATTTTGCTAACACACATTGTTACACATTGCTGCTAGGTGAACATTTAGTCTGTGCAAGTTAATTCACTGAAAATCTTCAATTAATGTCTGAGAATCTGCTTCTGTGTTTGGATTGGTGGTCCTTCTTGGGCAGCCACTTAAGACACAGTCTTCTTAGCCATGCCCTCTTATCGCTAGTTTGCTATGAGGGAATAATGTGCAAAAACAAAGCCCCGACCCACTTCCCAGTATTCTGTTTCAGTTGGAATTAAGTCAACCTATATGAAATAAAAGTCTCAATAACTTCTGGCTCACGCAGACTTTAATTCTTTTGACCAATAGTTGGACAAATTGATTTGCTGTGATCAAATTGAAGTGACAATGACTTAAGGTTTGGTGCCAAAATGTCAAACCTTCACTGAGATGCAGCCTTAGATGGATATTAGCATCATGCTAGCAAATTCTTTGATGAGGTAAATAAAAAAATGTAATTAATAACAAAACTCAAGATAGTCTTTGCTTGAATTTGATCTAAAAAATGTTAAAAAGAATAAATAATTAAAACCAGTATGTTTCTCTGAATTTAAGGAGACCAGTCTGTCACTTTTTTGGCCAAACGACTTAGAAGTTAGGAACAAATAGTGATTTTATTTAAATATCTCCTTAACAGTAGGTGGCACTGTGCTGAAATTTGGCAGCTAACCTCAGGTCTTGATTGTCATAACACACACCAAATTTGGTAGGAATATACAAAAGCATTGCAGAGATATTGCCTTTCAAATTTGCAATTTAGCCTTTTATTAAATTTATTTGTGTGCAAATTTTCGAACATTGTTCAGAACAACTTGAATTCTCTAACTTTCATGTCACTGTGGTATGAAGATGATATAGAGCTCAATGCTGTAGAAGGAATTTCAAGATATATATGTTTTATACAAATATATATATATAGCAAGAGAGTTATTAACATAACAAACGATACATTTTGGATAGTAGATGGCACTTGAATGATGGCAGTTCAAGTTAAAGACTCCAAATTTGCTGCGTTTAATATTCAGACTGACTTCTCTCTGTGCACCAAATTTCACAACTGTCCTGCAAGTACTTCAGTGAGCTACTATACACTCCTTTGGTACTTAGCCCCTAATATGGGTGTAAGATTGTTAGCAAGCTGTTTTAGGTGGGTGGGGTCGCATGTCGAAATAACACCGTCAATGCTGTTTGTGTGTGTGTGTGGCCGTACAGGTGTGGTCAGACCAAACTCCAGAGTTCCACTCGGAGAGCTGCAGAGGTCCAACGTGCCCATCGAGCGGATGTACCGGTAAGCTTTGGACTCGGGTTTGGTGTGGCTAGAAAACAGAAAGAGAGAGGAAGTATTGTGAGGAACTTGATCTCTTCCTGTCCTTTTCGTTGCCTTTGTGTGGCAGGTGATCATGTGACCAGCTCTCTCTACAAAAGGCACATTGCAGGCCGATTCTCACAGTGATCTCATACGCCCCGTCACATTTTTCTGTCTTGAGTTTTGATGCAACAGAGCACCTACAGGGCCAAGAAAAACATGTCCAGGTCATATTACATCTCAATACGAGAATAATTACGAGGAAATTATATTTTGGATGAAGAAAACAATGCTTTATAAATTTCATTATGACCATAATAATAATGTAGATTTATAAAACCAAAAAAGCACCTTTGACATTGTTATTAAGTAGATTTAATGTTAACATAAAGATTATTTTATGATTAAAAAAATACAATTTTGCCAATTTTTAATTTAGATATTAAATTATATTTATAATATATATAATTATTTTATATATTTATATTTATTATATATTTTGTATATATTTTACTGAATTATTTTGTTATTGTTGCTCCCATTTATCTGTTTTATTTTAATATAATTTCTGTCCTGACAAAATAAAATATAATAGATGCAATTTATTAAATATTAATTACATTTTTCTGTTATTTAATTAATTTTTTTGGTCATATCAAACAATGGAAACAAATTGATCTTAACAAAATCCAAAACATTTATTCCTCAAAAGCCTGCTAAATGAATACATGTGATCATCACGAGGCCAATATTAAATGTTGATCAGATATGTATTATTTTTTGCAAACGTCTTTGTCTTAACATCTAACCTGGACACGTTCTTCAGATATTTTGTGAGAATCTTTGAGTACTTTTCTCCTGCAATGTCCCTGTGCTTTCCCCTGTGGTGTTTATCAAGGGTTTCCCCCGTCAGTTACTGACCTGTGATCAGTTTTACTAAAGTTTAACCCGTACGGTCAATAAAGCTGGTCATAGATCAGCACCTGCTGGTGGCGTCCGCCCTCGAGTGACTGTGTGTGTGTGTGTGGTGTTTGTTTTCTACAGCCACGCTCCTATGCTTGATTTCTCCTTTGATCATTCAGAGGAGCGCCCTCTAGAGGTTTTTGAGGACATCTTTGCTAGCTTTGAGAGTAAAAAGTAAGTGGACTTGAGCAGAACGCTGAGGTCAGACAGGGAGAGCTTGGCGGCTTGGGAAGACTGGCTTTCTGGTATTCTGAGCAAACTCAAATACCACATTCAGACGTTGGGAGATTCCTGAAACTAGAGCCATTCTAGTCTTTATGTGATCAAAGGGCAAGCCTAAGTTTGTATTTAACCTGGTTTGTTCAAGGAAATCCACAATTCTCAACATGCACTCATGTATATCCCTGTTGGGACCCTGCAGGGTTTATTTAGTGCTCCCAAGTGGGAAGGAAACCATAAAGTATCCTTTTATTGTGGAAGCGGGTTCACTTCCTGGTTTTGTAGAAGCACTATTAGCACTAACTCCCCAGCCCCCATTGCCAATCCCACCTGTTTGACCTCCTGCTGTTCTGATCCATTTGGTAAGTGAACCAGTGCATGAATCCAGGCCTTTGCAGAGTGGGGTGCCGACCCCCGCCTGTTTTAACACCCCGTCAGGTCAAAACCAGAGTAACAACAGCATGGATTCACCACTGAATATTTCAAGGATAGGTCACAAAATCAAACCGAATTTAACACATTTGCCTGCTTTTCTACAATATGGGTTCTGTTTTTGTGGTGAAGGGTGTGTCCCCAAAGTTTAACAACAACATTGGTGTTGGGTTTCTTGTACCTTCCCTTCCCCGTCCATCTTACCTACTCCCTCTGTCCCCCCTCCCCATTTCTCCAACCTTTGCCTCTTCGGTCTGAATCAGGGACATGCATGCACAAATCATCAACTCCATTAAGGACTTGCAGTTGGATGGAGAAGATCCATGTAAGCTGCTGCAGTCCTGGGGTCGCCTTCGGTTCCCGCGCCATGCCCTCCAGTGAGTTTGACCCCTGACTCCAAGTCAGCCCAGAATGGATGGCTCCACTTTGCCGAGCTGTCATGCTTTGGCATCAAAGCCAGTGCTTATGGCTCCTTGCTAAGCTTAGTTCTGAGAAACATTCCCTGTTCCCAAACTTTCACAGCATTTCTTTCCATCTGATTAACTGCGTAACCCCAACCGCCCTTAACCCTGCACTAATAATACTTATCTAACAAGTATGGCAATTATTTTTAGATGGCTTCTTAATGGTGTATGTTAGAGGAATGGCAAGTTTATGAGCTGAGAACAGTGTGATCTTCATTAGCGCAGACTTTAGCTGCTAGCATGTTGCATGACCTTATTAGTTTCCGAGACCCACCCATTGAGTCTGTAATCTTTTATGAGGTGTGGAAAGCTGCAGAATCATTCCTTATAGAGACCACAGACATGAAGTACACTTGAACTAAGCTTGTCATCCACCCTAAAGTAGGAATACCTCTCCCATTGATCCCATTCCTCCCTCCCATGACATTCCTGTTTCTATCGCAAAACCACCTTCGTTATATACATCTTTCACATGTTGGGTTTAAGAACAGAGAACACTGCAGATTTGTAGATTTCAGTGCAGAAAGTGGACAAATTCAAGTCCTCGAATGTGGACCCAACTCTTTCCACACCATCAACAACAAATCTTGCATCTGCCTGCTGGTTTCTAGGATCTCAGACATTATGAAATTACGGATTCCAATGGGGGTGTTAGACAGATGATTGTTCTCGAATGTTATCGACTTGGCTGTTTTCACTTGATTGCATAATCAAGTCTTGCGTATTCTTCGTTATGAGATGCTCCATTAGAACTTCTTTAGTGCCTAGGTGGCCTTAATCATGCCCTATGAAACAGTGCATGGCTGACTCTACTAACACGATGCATACCTTTGCTTCTAATCCCAACAAACCACCAACACTGTCCTTCATCCTTCTCTACAGGAAAAGCAAGAATCCCAAGACCAAGCAGCTCATTCCCAAGGTAAAGTCTTCCCAGTTCTCCCTTTCCCCAATTGTTGAACTAGGTGTTTGTTTACAATTCACTGTGCTGCAAGTGATTTCTGCTGGGTTAGTAACTAGACTTTAAATATGTCTATTTTTTAAACTTGATTGACTGCTTCAATTCCACATTAAGGCCATGCACACCAAGATTATTTTTGCTTCCGCTTATCGCCAAGGTTTTATACCTTGTGACTAAACAAAGGGTGCCAATGTGAGGGTTCGCAACAACATGTAAAAGTGTCATTTAAAGAAAACGCCTCTGGATCATTTATATGGTTTGATGCAGCATGTTAATAACTGGTTAACCAATGAGATTGGCCCTTTTATTTTTGTGCATAAATAATTATTCAAGGTATTTTGAAATGCATGTGATATCTATATTCTGTAAGTTCATTAATGAGATATTTTGAATTATTGAATATTCGTCTATGCGAATATTGCATGCGTCTAGTGGCAATCCCCGCCCTAAAAACATGATAAAATGTTAGCCTTTGCTAGTTAGCATTTGCAGCACAGCTGGTACATTTTTCTTTCCATCATTTGTGAAAGTGTAAAGTATATCCACCATTGTTTATGACTTTCCGTTTCATGTGCGGTGCTGGGTAAATGTTTTGAAGACTCCGCCGCTAGAGCTCTGGCTGGAATGAGAGTTTCCATGCCGTCATGTAGCCATGGCACTCGCATGGCAGAAGAAAGTTTCTTTGTTTCGAGAGATTCACTCACTGTTTCTGTGTGTTTGGGCAGAACCTGCTGGACTCTCGTTCGCTCAAGTTCATAGTGGGCCTCCACGACCGAACCACCAAGTCTTTGCTTCATCTACACAAGAAGAAACGTCCTCCCAGCATCAGTGCCCAGTTTCAAGTAAAACTATATTAGATTATCCTGGTTATTCATGCCAAGTTTTTGGTATTACAGCGTAAAAAAAAACAAAAGAAACTCATAATGGTTTGGTTCCACTTAAGGGAGATAAAATTGTGTATCAATTTTAATTTTGGGGTAAATTTTGGTATCTAAAATAAATTCTGTTAGCTTAGCAACATGTTAACATAAACATTTTCCACCATACACTGTGCATGAGAAGACTTATTTGTGTGCCAAAACAGAAAACCGCTACCAATGTGGGCCTTTCTAGGTTTTGGAACAACTAAAAAGTATTTTAAATGCTATCACCACATGTTATTCTTCATTAGATATAATAAACTCTTTTCATGTGGTCTTCCACTCAATACTATTTCTCATCTCTATTTTGTAGACATCCCTTAGTAAGCTTCTGGAAACGCTGGGGAGGGCGGAACCATTTTTCATCCGATGCCTCCGTTCCAATGCCGAGAAGGTGCACAAAACACATCTTTGTTCACCATTATCGCTAATTAAAAAAATCAGGTCTTCTTTTGAACAGTACATGTATGCATATTAGAATATGTACTAAATAATTTTTCCATTATATTTCAAATTCAGAGGGAAATGTGTTTTGATGAGGCACTCATTGTGCAGCAACTGCGGTACACGGGCATGCTGGAAACTGTGCGGATCAGACGGTCAGGTTATGGAGCTAAATACACCTTTCAGGTAACACAATGCCTCGACCTTGTGGTTTTGATTAAACAATTAATGCTAAGCTTTAAACAAAGTGTGTAATCTATCTTTGTTACTGCATTACAGGAGTTTACCGAACAGTTTCGTGTGTTGCTGCCAAAGAATGCGGCATCCCTGGAGGACATATCATCTCTGTTGCTCAGGCTTGGCTTTGACCACACTACCTACCAGATTGGAAGAACCAAGGTTGGTTGGGTACCATAATGAGCTTAATTGACCATAGCTTTCCATGTATAGAGAGATGAATTTAATTTATTCTGTAAATGTGTTTCCATCGTAGTTTATGCACATTTGTTCTTATCAGATCAGTTTTGCACATACATTTTTATAAACATTTTCCAAATGTATGTGCATCTTGCCATCTCCATTCCAAAATCCAAAAATAGGTGGATGGAAGTCAATCTAGTTATTGACTTGACATTTATTTCTGCTATTGTTCTTTTTCCTACAGGTGTATCTCAAAGAGCTTGAAAGGCAAAAGCTTCAGGACATCTTGCACAAGGATGTCATGTGCAAAATCATTTTCTTGCAACGCTGGTTTAAGGCGAGATTAGAGAGGAGGGAGTTTATACGAATGAGAGAGGCAGCCATCTTGATCCAGGTATATCAAAAAACATTTGACAAGTTGTCTTGTGTTGAGCAGTCTACTCATGTCTGATGTTTGGTTGGTCATGTCTACAGCGCTCATGGTGTAGGTTCCGCAAGGAGAAGTTCTACCAAGCGGCACTTCTGATCCAGACAGCGTGGCGAGGATCCAAACAAAAAGCTCAATATCAAAAAACACGAGGCTCCATCACAAAGATACAGGCACTTGCTAGAGGGCAATCGGCTCGCAAACGGTATATAGTTCTGTAGCTTTCTTAAAGGGATAGTTCATCCCAAAAAATAATTCTGTAATCGTTTGCTCATCCTACATTTATTCCAAACATGTTTGGAAGTTTCTTTCTTCTGTTGAACAAATAGAAATACTGAAGAATGCTGGGGGTGAAAACAGCCATTGTCTTCCATAGTATTTTTTGTTCCTACTATGAATGTCATTGGCTGCATGTTTTCAACATTCCTCAGAATATCTTTAACAAAACAAAAGGAAGAAATTCATAAATTTTGGTTAACTCGTGCTTTAATACACAACATTAGCTCATTGAATTTGATTTGTTAAGTTTTGGATTTTGGCTTGTTAGGTACTACTTCCTAAAGGAAGAGAAAAGGAAGAAAGAGGAAGAGGAAGCTCGAAGGAAGAAAGCGGAGGAGGAGGAAGCAGCTCGGCGAGCCAAGGAAGCCGAAGAAGCTGCTAGACGAGCTAAAGAAGCTGAGGAGGTGGCAAGAAAACTCAAAGAGGAAGAAGAAAAAGCCAAGCAAGCCAGAGAGAAAGAGGAAGCAGCTAGAAAAAAGAAAGAGCAAGAGAAAAGGGCTGTTCAGCTTGCATTAGAAGCTGAACAGCAAGAAATGGAGAAGCCACTACATCAACCAGAAGTACCAACATTAGGAAAGCATCCTGACCAAGACAAGACACTAGTGCTGGATCACAACAAAGTTCCTGTCGGTGTAGAAATTGAAGGCAAAAGCAAGGCCAATCTGGATGATATGTCCATGTCAAAAGTGCAGAACCGTGCTGAGAAAGTTCCTCAAGTAGAGGCTGGTCCTCAACCTGAGGTCAAGGAGCAAGAGAAGCAAAGTGAGAATGAATCTATCACTCTTCCCAGAGATGAAAATGCTCAAGCTAAACCTATGACTCCTGAAACTCCAACTGGGCAAGGCCAAAACCGGGCTCCTTCGATCTCCAAACTTCCACCATCGAGAAGTCTGGAGAAACGGGAGCTTAGGAGACAACGTGGCCTAGAGCACAACCAAAGAGAAAGTGAACGAGCAGCTTCAGTCGGAAAAGAGGAAACATCCTTGAAAAGCAAAACTCTTGATAGTCCTGGAAAAGCAGACAACAAGTTGAAGGA
>CAIGQW010053379.1:1194299-1215998 GCA_903798125.1 Danio choprae
GTCCTGGAAAAGCAGACAACAAGTTGAAGGAGCGGTCTGATAGCAAAGAGTTGGATCAGTACACCTTTGTAGCTTGGAAAGGAGACAAAAACAAGAAGGATCCTAAGGATGCCCCACAAGAACTTGTCCGACCCACTACCTTACCCTTAGATATCCCTTCTCCGGGGATCAGAAGAAATGGCTGTAGTGACTCTGCAATTGCATCTCAACCTGTGGTTTCCAAAGAAGAAGCCAGCAAGAGGAAGGAACCATTGAGAAGCAACACTCAGCCAGAAAACCTCATGGCAGGACATCAAAGTTTGGAGGATAAGAACATCAAAACTGTCCAGTAAGATTTCATTCTTTTATGATGTCTTTCCATTTGTACATTCTTGCACCATTTGGTCCTACAATGATTCTAACAATGATTTCCATTGAATCTTTCCAATCTGATCAGATATCGTGGGATCTCTATGTCACTTGATGATGTGTCCAAAATAGGTGGTTTATCACAGGTAACTTGATTTGACTTGTTAACATACTTGTTTGATTGGTTCCAATGCAAGCTTTCCACTGGGGATTGCACGCAACCATAAAACTATTCTGCAGTTCTGCTTACAATTGGTATTTTAGGATTGTTCATTACAAATAAAACATTCATTTCAGCTCAAGTTGATCATGCTT
This sequence comes from Danio choprae, assembly GCA_903798125.1. Taxonomy (NCBI): domain Eukaryota; kingdom Metazoa; phylum Chordata; class Actinopteri; order Cypriniformes; family Danionidae; genus Danio; species Danio choprae. Next base: position 1,194,963 of record CAIGQW010053379.1, read on the forward strand.
CTTTGGCTGATTCAGGGCAAAGTTCGACAAAGACGCAAGCCGCAGCACGCCCTTGCACGAATATGTGTCCCCATTATAAGTCTTGAAATGGAGGACGCAGAGTACTTTCCTTTGGTCCCGCTAAAACCACTTGAGGTGTTGTATTGTAGCCTGATATTAGATGCCGTCTTGGGGAGCTGTGGTGTGGGAGCCGCTGGTGGATTAAGTGCTTGAAATCATGGGAGGGATTGCAGATACCTGGACTTTTTGCTACACTGGTGAACAATAGAACTTGCTCATAATTTTGGGCCAAATGCACAGGGTTGTGCTGTAAGCCCCAATTGTAATTGTAATTTTTGATTCCACCTTGGTGTGGGCCCCTCCAAGCCTCTTTTTCTTCCCATTAGAGATGCTCCTGCTGAGGAAAACAAATCTTGCTGGTGTACCCCAAAGGTATTTGGTCTGTTGTCCAGTCAGCACAGTTTTTGGACTAATTGTAAATGATGTAGAGGTTTAAGTGAGTGACTAGGCATGTGCACACTGGGATGATTTTCACTTGCATATAATATTGCATGATTAGAAATGCGTGCTAATGTGAGTGTGCAAAACGACAGGCCTAAAAGTCTCTTAAGAAACAAAACAAGCTTAAGCTTGTTTTTTTTTTTTTTTTGTTTTTTTGATTAAACCAGTGGTTCCCAATTCCAGTCCTCAGGACGTCCTGCATATTTTGTATGTCTTCCTTACTTAACACACCTGATCCAGATCATCAGCTCACTAGCAGAGATTAATGAACTGATGTGTGTCAAATAAGAGAAACATATAAAATGTGCAGGGCAAGGGGTCTCGAGGACCGGAATTGGGAGCCACTGGTTTAAACCATCACTTTAAAAACTGGTTAACCGATTGCTGTTTACATATAAAGATGCAAATTTATTAATTTATGCACAAATTATTAATTCATTAATGCAAAATTTATGTTTAAATTTAATATTGCTTAAAACATTTGTGAATAAAGCACCGTCTCCATCCAGTCAAAGAAAGACAAAATTGTCGCTTCCTGATAAACTGGCGGCAAATATCAAAAAGAAAAATGAGGTTCACTGTGGTAGGAAGAGCAGAGGAATCGCAAAATAAATAGGATTCAATGATGAATTCATTTCACTTTGACTTTTCTTTCATGGCTTAGCTTTTTCCTGCAAACTTTAGACCATGTGTTTGTGTGCTGTAGTGAAAGAGGTTAAACAGAAGTTGAAAAAGCTGTTTAACAAGCAACTGTCAGAAGCATAAAATTTCACAGCGCCACCTTGTGTACAGATGTATTTCTGTTTTTATTAAGCGCCATCTAGTGCCAGAAAGTGATTTTGCATGTTTCCTCAGCTCATCATCGCCTGTGTAAATTGCTTGGGTGAATGCCGAAATGTCTAGAAAAATGTGGATGATAGGTGCAAGGGATTTTCTTCCCAGTATGCATGAACCTTTGTCATATTTGGCTAAAACGGATTTTACTACAGTTTACTTTGACACCTAAGGGTTTTTTAAAAACTGTACAAACTGGAAAACAGGCTAAATCTTCAAATAGCAATCGGAAACCACTTCAGACCTATTGCTTCCATCTTCCCAGATTGTTTGTCCTTCAAAAAATGCATCGACTTATTTTCAAGTAATCATTGCACTTTATAATTTCTCTGATTTGGGATCCAAATGGGAGGTATACACTTGACCCGCTTTAGCTTCCTCTAAGGTGTTATCTACACAGGAAGAAGGAACTTTCACTGTGACACACTGCCCATTATGCCATTGTTACGTAATCAGTACCAGTTTGATAATATGCAATAGACTGTGCTGCATAAAACTAAGTGTTCATTCATTTTGTTGTAGACTCATTCCACCACTGAAGCTGGTTCTGACAGATCAAAGGCCAACACGTTAAAGGAAAAAGTTCACAACACCCACAGTCTGCAAGATACCTTGCCTGTCCAGCCATCAACACCAGAGAGGTATTATCCCACCTAGCAGTATTACCAGTTTAACCACCTTCTGTTCCCATCAAACTGTTCCCAACGAATTATTCTTCCCTAAAATGTTTGAAGAGGTTTGTTCATCTGTGGTGTCTCTTGAGAATATTCTACAAATTTCACAATTCAGCAATGTGACTACATTTACATGCGCACAAATAATGTGATTATTTACGATAATCAGAGTAAGGGCTTAATTACAAGATAAGGTTTACATGTCAGGAGCAAAGCTCTTAATCTCCTTAACATGCAATTTCTATTATTCATATTATTTCCTACGAATTGTGGTTATTTTTATTTATTGCCACTTCAGCTGGGTTTGACTGCGCTGCCTTCATGTTGCATGCATCGCTTGCACACTTTGGTTAGAACGACAACAATGCGATTAAGGTGTTTACATGCCTGTAGGCCTATTGACCTTATTCTTTACATACGAATGGGTGCCGCCATTAAAACCTTGGCTCGAGACTTCCATTGATATATGTTTTTTAGACGTTAAAAGCGGCTCGTTATGCTGCTTGACGTTGCAAACTGATATTTTCTCATTACATTATTGTACTTTTTATATAGTCATTAATGTTTGATGAGCAAGTAGTTTTCTGCCATTTATTAGACCTACTCATTTCTCCCATAGGCAACTGAATCAGAAGTTCTAAAACAATCGCAAAAACGAGCGCACATTCGCATTGAAGAATAAGGCCAATACAATGATTCAAATCAGCATACGCCGTTTATGTTAATATAATTATGCGTACTGCGATTATAGACTTAATCGATTTATTTCTTAAGGTAAAGTTTAATGGCAATATTGACAAAATCACATTATAATCTCGTTAGGATGTACACTCAACGTGTGAAATTGAGCATAGCTAGAAACGTTCATAGATTTGCATAGAGCAATACTGTCTAAAGAATTAATGACTCTCCCGGAACTTTGCACCCAAATGTGCAGAGCATGATCACACAGGAAATCTGACTCATTAGGACTCATGGGAAAATTCGGCAACTGGCTTACATCAGCGGTACCTACTCATATGTCTGACTCTTGGGGTAGGTTACAGACTCCCTTATATAGATATAGAACATCTGCTATGAGATTAGACAAATTCCTGAAATTCTCAGCAACATCTTGAGTGTTTTGATAGTGAAATCCCTCGCCTGATGGGACCTCCCAGCATGCGATGCTACTGTTTCACTAAGGTATCCGCCTGTTAGGTTTTGACGTATGGGAGAGGTGTGAGGTATGAACAGAATGTTGTTTCATGGTGACAATATAGTTCATGATATAGTTATTTATATAGATTGATATTTCCAAAAAATGAAATGAAAATGACTTGTATTCTTTGATTTGGACTTGGTTTAACATAGAGGTGTGAACCTACACTAGTCTCACGGTTCGGTTACGATTATCATGCCATCGATTCGGTTCAATTCGATATCTCGATGCATCACGGTGCACTGACGATGCTTTCCATGCACAATTTGATGTTTTACTTCACAGCACTACAGTTCTTGTATTAAGAAAATATAATTATATTTATATATTATTTGTAATACAATTTTGTACTTTAATACAAACAGTCAGATATATGAACTGTACCTTTAAAAACTCATGCACAGAACAACATGAGCATTTAAGGCAAATAAACAAATGTAAATATCCCGCTCGTTTCCTGAGAGTTGTCGAGCGAGTTCTTACACCCCTATGATTGGTCACGCGCTCAACAGAAAGGGCTGCGATTGGCTCTAGCACTGTTCACCGATGATAAACAGCAGCGCCGATCACAGCTGATCTGTGATAGACGCGGAGGAGAAAACTCGCTCTGCTGCAGACACGCACTCGTGTCTGGATCAACAAGAATCGATGTAGCAGCCGGGAGGAGAGGAAACGTTTCTGCGGTTTTAAGTAGTTGTAGTGTTTTACTTACTCGTGCTCAGCTCCCTCGCCATTGTAAGCTACCGCAATAATGATGCATATGAGATAAATGACGTCAGTACGTAATAACCGGTTATAGTATGGCTATTACTGAACCGATACCGAATTGTCCGTGTCTGCATCGCGGTGCACCAAAGAAACAATTAATTTTGACACCCCTAGTTAAACATAATAGGGATGCACAATATTAGGTTTTCATATTAATATTTGCACAGTATATCTTTTCTGTTTACGTGTTTTTGGGTTGTGTTAATTTACAGATTCTCTTTTGAGATTATTATTCTATGAAGTGTTAGCTTCTCGTAATAAATTATAATCCTTGATTGATGATTTGTTCCTAGATAGAACTAACTTTTTAAATAAATTTTTTTAATATTAGTTTCCTGTGGGCTGATTTCTCATGGGCCTGCACTAGGACCCAGCGAGCGGCTGTTTGCGAATGATATTGTAAAGAAAAAGGACAATACTTTTTTCATGTATTCTGACCAATATATAAACAAAACTAAGCATTTTTATCATGTAAAGACATGTTATATCTGTATTTTACTTTCATTTTCATAGTCTAATGTGAATCAATCATGTTACCGGGCGGTCATTAGGACCTGGGGGAGGCTGTTAGTTGGCAGAGGCTGTAGCGATACACAAACGACTGTTTACTGAGGAATATTGTACACGGAGTTATTCTGTACTCTCATTCACAGTCTTAACTTTATAATTCAACACATTTCATAACATTATAGATTGCTGACCTGATATTCATTTCTCATGAGCAGCATCTTGCTCAGTTACATTAGTTAGCCACGCCCACTTTTATTACACAACCCAATATACATGAAGCAAAACGATCTATTATTGTTGACAATTTTTGTCCATGCTAATCATATATATACTGTCATACCACATAACATAAGGAATGCCTAAAAAATGGGTCTAAAACCTCAACCCATTTTTGAGTAGTTTATGACAACTCATTTGTCATATCAGACATTAAAGCAAATATTTTACAAAATCATGGTCTATACTACAGTCTCAGGACTGCTGCATCACAGATGTAAATATTTTAATGATTAATAAAACATGAATCACTGTCTGGCTATTTCAGATAAGGAACAGGATATAAACTTTACAACCATGTGACCACAAGGCCAGAGTTGGGGACTAGTTTGTTTGGGTTTGTTAACAGGGTAAAAATTTGATTCTGTATAGAGAATCTGTATTCTGTTCTGTATTTTGCTTAAGAATCAATAAAACTGTAATCACTAACATTACAATTATGACTTACACTGGTATTAAAGTACACCGTAAGCATGTATTAATATTATTTGTTGAGACTCACTGTATTCTGGGTAAATGATCAAGCTACTGATCAAGCTACTTACATTACATTACTTACATTGTTTATGACTAAACAAAACAAAACCCCCAGTTTGCATCAAGCAATAACAAGCTTTTTCATGGTTAAAAATGAATGGAAGTGAATGAGACCGGAAGACTTGGGTTCCAGTAGGTCAATAGTTTGATTGAAAAGATCATTTGGACCGAAAAACCTGTGACATCAGACTTAACAAGTGGATTATTATTAATAAAAGCCAATACACGTTTATACAACTGTACAATTTTATTCAATAGGACAACAGGGTTTTTCAGAAAGATCCTGAAGAAGCGTCCTCATAAAGAAGCCCAGACCCCAGAAGACGGAGACGTGAGCCTGGCATCCATTTTGGATCATAAAGAAGGTGCTTATTGTATAAGAATCATGATTTGTTTAATAGATAATTCTGTAGCACTTATTTTAACGTGCATTTCTCACTACTAACACCATTGACTATGACTTTTAGCTCAGTAAACTCTTAATTTGCTGCTTATTGATAGTTAAGGTATTAGTTGGGTTTATGTATTGGGTGGGGTCAGGGATGTAGAATAAGATCATCCTGAATATGTACTTTAGAAGTACTAATAAACAGCCACTATCTTAATAATAGACAACCACTAGTTATTAGTGAGAATTGGTCCTTATACTGAAGTGTTATTGGTCATGCTTTTCTGTCAATCATTCTGTTGTCTATTTTTCATAGCCACTTCTCCGACACGCTCGCACAACTCAAAACCTCAGTCAGGCCGGCCCGGTCGCACGCCCAGCATCATGATCAGTCACTCCACGAATCGAGCCTCTGAACAGTGGAACGCATCATTAAATCGTGTGATCACCAACGCCAATGAGCTGCGCCATCTTGATGAGTTTCTGGGCAATCAGGTCTGAAGAATACACCACTGTATGAGTTTAAAGGGAACCCTTGGCATTAACTCTTTGATGCCTTAACACTGGAACTATCACACTTCTATAACTACTAGAATTACCATATAGCAGTCATTCTGACCATTTAAATATAAGACGTCATACTGTCACGTCATATTTACATTCAAAGCTTCTATTGAGATAGTAAAATTAAGCTTTAAATGCCTGTCATCATATTCAATTAAGTCAACACCCGAAAAATATGATCTTTTCTAGTAACACAGCCTATAAATGTATAGTTAGGCCAAGTTAGCCCACTAGTGGATGTCCGCACCTTTCATTTTCACTTTCTCAAGCAGGAAAGAAATCTTTATCGTGGCACTGAATATGCTGTTTTAATAGACATATATCTGAAGTAAAGTCATGTTTTTCCCAACGGAAAGCTATGTTTTTGATAGCAGGAAGTTGCTTGGCAACAGAGGCACGCATATTTAAAGTCACTGGGAAAAGTAGATAGTGAAATGCATGCAGCCATTTTGACTGCTATGGTAGTTCTAGGTAGAAATAATCAGAACTCTTGTAATCAAATAACAATGTTGGAAGGGAATATACACACATTTAGGAAAAGTCAGGGAATTCTAGATGTGTGTGTTTTATTTCAACCAAGTTATTACATTGCTACATTTCTAAATGGTCATAATCAGTACAGTAGTTCTAGTGTTAAAGTATAGTTTGCCCACATTTTGCTCTGTGGAACCCAAAAGATGATGCACTGAAAAAAAGACCAGCCATTGATGTCCATAGCGGGATCATACAATACCATGAAAGTCATTCTTCAGTATGTCATTTTTTATGTTTAACAGAAAGTGTAGAGTCTCTTGAAAGTGAGTAAAGTGTGAGGAAACTTTCATTTTTGGTTGAACTATATTTTAAACAATGTAAAAGATGTCATTTAAAGGGACAGTATGTAATCTTTGCCACTAGAGGGCATGTATTCACATCAAACAAATGTGTAGTTTAATGACTGAATGTGGAATCACAGGAGTTTCTGTACAGACTACTCCCTGCAGAAATAGTCCAAAGTAAATGTTTTTTATGTATAGCCTTCATTGGTCTTAACAGAGGGTTTCCTTCTAACTGTTTGTAGTTGATGTGCGACTAAAGAGTGTAAAAAAATTATTTGTTTGTTTAGGTGAACGACCTGCGCTCACGGGGAAAGCAGCTTTCAGGAACGGAGCACATCTTCATTAATGCAACTATGCAGTTTCGAGAAAACATCAAGGGGATGTACTCCATACCTGTGAGTACAATGAATACACCCAGACACCCTAAAGTCCTGTGCACACCAGGATGATTTTCACTCGCACTTATCACCAACATTTATCATCTTATGACTAAACAAAGGGCGGCAATGTGCAAAGGTGTCTTTTAAAAAAAAAAAAGTGTCATTTTTGTGTCTTCAGCCACTGAAGTTACAGTAAAACACCCCTTGGTGGCGCTCAAGCACAAAACTGTTTGACTGCAGATCAAATAGGATTCAATGGAGTTTCATTTCACTTAGTTTTCTTTCCTGACTTGTAACCTCTTTTCCTCCAGACTTTTGACCTGGTGTTGAAGAGGAAAAATTGTACGCAGTAAATAAGGAAAAGCATGAGAGTGACTCTGCTTGTGATCCTTGCTTGATTCACACAAGTAGTAAAGTTGCACAGCGCCACCTTGTGTACAAGAGTATTTCTGTTTTTCATTAAGCACCATTTAATGTCGGGTAGTAATTTTGCATGTTCACCTGACTCATTGTTAGTGAAAATCACTTGGGTGTGAATATTGAAAAACGCTTGAGTGAAAATTAAAACTACAGCCCAAATACCGCAGTACAGACTACAAATCCTATTAAAGTGGGATGGAACGTCTCTGTTACTGTTGTAACCCTTGTTCCCTGAAGGAGAGAATGGAGATGTTATATCTTGTTGCCACAGTGGCAAGATCACCAGCTAAAGGCTAAACGCACTTGGCTTCCTCAGTGTTAAAGCCTGGTTTGCTCTCCGTCTTCTATAATCAGCTGATTATAGTCAGCCTCACATGTGAGGAGCTGCACTTTCCAATTCACAGGCATTCGTTATCCCCCTTTTCTTATGCCGTGGTCACAGTAGCGTTTGTTCGTGCAAAGTTGTTGTACGGTGTTGCAAAAAGCAATGGGATTAAACAAGATGATTAGACATTTAAAAAAGCGAGCGATTGGTCCATATTTTACATTTCTGTCCAGAGAGGTCAGGTTTTGATCTTCGAATGGTGTGATTTCGCAGGTCAGAGTTCACCAAGATTGAACTTTCCAACGCAGCGAACTGTGAAACTTGTCGCACAAGCTTGCATTTCCGGTCTGTCACATTAGCATGCGTATGAATGGAAGTCTATGGGGCGAAAAGTGCAGTGTGACCACGGCGTTACTTTTCAGAAAGATTGGTCATCTGGTCGATTTCCCACATAATGTCGTTCCATAATAAGTTCCCAACCTGAAAGGGGACATTCATTTGCATATATTAGGTCAGTGTTAGCATTGGTAGCCACATTATGCTAACACTTGTTCCTGCTGCTTGCAATAAAGGTACCGTGCTGTCATGGCAAAGCTGATTAACAGACACCTCTCAACTCGTTCATTGTCAATACGATTTTACTGTAAATAAAATGTGAGGCAGCACAGTGGCGCAGTGGGTAGCACAATCGCCTCATAGCAAGAAGGTCGCTGGTTCGAGCCCCGGCTGGGTCAGTTGGCGTTTCTGTGTGGAGTTTGCATGTTCTCCCCGTGTTTGCGTGGGTTTCCCCCACAAGTCCAAAGACATGCGGTATAGGTGAATTGGGTTAGCTAAATTGTCCGTAGTGTAAATATGTGAATGAGTGTGAATGGATGTTTCCCAGTGATGGGTTGCAGCTGGAAGGGCATCCGCTGCGTAAAACATATGCTGGATAAGTTGGCGGTTCATTCCGTTGTGGCGACCCCAGATTAGTAAAGGGACTAAGCTGAAAAGAAAATGAATGAATGTAAATAAAATGTGGGTATAATTAATATTATTGCCTTATGTTTTTTAATCCGTATACTTAAACATATTGAGTTAAATCTAAAGATTTTTAACAAATAATACATATTAATTATAAGGCATTTTTGGGGCATTTCTTTTGCTGCATTTTCAATCCAGAATTTTAATTTCAGTGTATCCCTAATATTAAGAATACTTTAAAAAACAACTCTAGTTAATGTTATCCATTCCTCCTTTCTTCACGCATCTACAGAAACCACAAATTGGGTATAAGGCTTTGATGAATTCCTACCAGAATAAAGTGATCATTCTGGCGACAGAGAAGCAGAAGGGTGAGGTCCCGCTGGTGGTCAATCTCTTCCAGTCAGTTCTGGATATTTTCATCCGAGCGGAAATCAAAAAAGAAGAAGCCGAACCAGCCAAGGTCAGAGTTCATGCGTCCCCTCTTAACCCTGAAGACTTCTGTGATCTGATTTGCATTTAAAGTTTTAATTTATCTGGTAAAATCTGTTATAGCCCCCCAAAGGTCGTAAGATGAGGAAAAAAAAGGGCAAAGGCGTAAGTAAATCCATCTAGAAATTCATTCTGAATTTTGACTCAATTGATTTGTGCGTTGAGTGGAAAGTAAACATTGTATCTGTATTTAGTTGGAGAATGCATTGGACCATGTGTTTACACACTACCAAGTCAACATCATGCAGTCCTGTGATCAGTGCACCTCCTACATCTGGGGAATGGAGAAAGCCTACATGTGCAGTTGTGAGTATCTCAGAGTCTCAATAGAAGGTCAAAATCTGAATTTTCATTAATGTCAAAGGTCTGGAGAAATTGATTATAACAAAACCTTTTAATAAACATTCACATTAAATGCATAAAATACATTATTAAAGTGCAAAATTTGCGAATTTGAAACTTAGCTTAGCATAATTGATTGAATCTGATTAGACCATTATCATGTCATTATTACCAGTGTAATAATCAAGGATCTTTGTTGCTGTACCATTGCTGCAGCAGGGGCAATGATATTATTACCTGAAAATAGCACCCAGCTAGGTAACAGCGATGCGTAATATCATTGTGCCTGCACCAGCCATTGTGCGGCTGCAAAGTTCCTTGATTATTATGCTAGAATGAGAGTGTAGTTGTACTTTTCATTTTCCGTCGGTCGTCAGTACACGATGTAACTACAGAATAGTCAAGCTTTAAATAGGAAAATTATTGAAACTCGTTGGTCATTTTTGAGTGAGATGCTAATGGTCTATTCTGATTCAATTATTTATGCTAAGCTAAGCTAATCGTGTTCCCCCCAGACATGGAGATATTCTGAATGGATCCAAAATGGGAAACACTCAACAATTTAACTCTAGGAGAGCTGTAAAATGAGCTCCTTTAGGACTTCGTCTTTATTAAGAATGCGGACAGTGTATGATGACCTATTTGTTTTGTTTCAGATTGTAAAATGGTTTGCCATAAGAAGTGCATTTGTAAAATCGTCACAGACTGCTCAACATTCAGCTCCAAGAAGGTAAGCATTCAGTATTCGCTGCGTTTTGGATAAACGGTTTTAAAGGGATAGTTCACCCAAAAAGTTAAAATTTACTCCCCATTTCTGACACTCAAGTGGTTCCGAACCTTTATGAGTTTCCTTATTCTGTTGAACACAATTTTGAAGAATGTTGAAAATCGGTAACCATTGACCATTGTCATTACCGATTTCCAGCATTCTTCAAAATATCTTCTTTCGTGTTCAACAAAGTCAAACAGGTTTGGAACAAGTGAGTAAATGATGACAGGATACGCTGTTGTTTGTGTGCTGTGGATCTAGTGTGATGATGTGCCTGGATCGAATCACTTTGGTGTGCGTGTCTGCAACCTGGTCAACAACAAAACCCCAGTGCCGATTGTGCTGGAGATAATGCTGGAACACGTGGAAATGAACGGCCTGTACACTGAGGGCATTTACCGAAAGTCCGGCTCTGCCAATCGCATGAAGGAGCTCCACCAGCTGCTGGAAGCAGGTAAACCATCAGGAATATCAGGATAACTCAAGCAGCACACTAAAAAGGCGACTTCTCTGTATTCTCAGTTATGCTACGGGGTGACTTCTTCTGTGGAATACTTGATTCTGATTGGTCAATGACTTTCAACGATATGTTATTCCCAGATAACAACCACTGAAACTAATAACATAGGCTCGTCCGGGTACTACGAATCTTCTTGGTCATTAGTGAATATATTCATATACATATTTATATGCTTAAAGGGGACCTATCATTCTTCTTTTTACAAGATATAAAATAAGTCTCTAGAGTGTGTATGTAAAGTTTCAGCTCAAAATGCCTTACAGATAATGTTTATAACTATTTAAAACTGGCCGTTTTAGGCTTTGATCCAAATTGTGCCGTTTTGGTGACTGTCGCTTTAAATTCAAATGAGATTGTGATCCCAGTCCTCTTTTCGAAATTTTCTTCAGTAGGTACAGTGCTAAAACTCTAATGATGGACAGCTGCTTCTCACTCAGGGCTGTTTATGCTAATGAGAGAGAGGTCGTCACTAATGGGCTTTCCCCCTCTGATGACACGTACAAACGGAAAATGTCAATCAAGTGTTTGTTCAGACTGTTTTTATGAAGAGTGATTGTAGGAAATAGAATTAATTAATTTTTACCATTAGAGGCTGACTATATTCACACAACGTTGCAACACAACCCCTTATAAAAGTGATTTTTGCATAATAGGTCCCCTTTCAAGCTGCCAAACAGTCAAAAACGCAAAGCTGACAGAAACTAAATTGGCTGAATGGAGCATACACTAACCTACATATTATTTCTTCACAAGATGGCGCCAAACAGTCAAAAAACATGGCTTGACAGACAAGCAGATACACTGTAAAAAAAAATGCTGGATTCCACACAATCGATTTGTTTTGGGTCAACATAAAGGAATTAAGTTAAAAGTTAAAAGTTTTTGCAAATTTAAGTGGATTGAATATGAATCAATTAAGTAAAACTCAAAAATTGTGTTGTTTCAGCTCATTTTAAATAAGTAGTTTGAACAAACAACAAACATAATTTTTTAGAGTGTACATATGAATGTGGTTCTAAGTATATGGATTTGAACGTATTGTTATTTAGCGGTTGTTATCTTGGAATAACATACCATGTTGTTTTTAAGACCACTTATGGCCGTCTGTCTTTTAAATATTCTGGGGCACTGCTATGGAATAAACTGCCAGTGGATATTAAAAGTATTACAAATGTGGTTAGTTTTAGTTTAAAATCTAAAAGCCGGCTCTTAAGAAGAATAGTTTGATGGATTTTACAGTATGTTTTAATGTTTTTTGTGATTGTATTTGTGTTTATTTTTATAATGTAGTGTCACAGTGTACCTGTTACCGGGAGTAGTATAATCTGTACTTCACATCAAGGACCACAGTGGAAATAAGTTTTTGTTTATTGAGTATATCCTTGATGAATTAAGTGTATTCACTTTTTTGTCAATTAAAAAGAATGAAACCTACCTTGGGATGTCACAACTGACCATTCAGAATCGAGTATTCCCCACAGCTGTGTAATAATCTGCGATAACAACCAGCTGGATGTACATTATCCCTTACTTAATGCTGACAAATGCTTGTTTCATGACCACATGTGAGTGTAGGCCCAGAGAATGTGTGTCTGGAGGATTACCCCATCCATGCCATCACCGGTTTGGTCAAACAGTGGCTCAGAGAGTTGCCCGAACCTCTCATGACCTTCACGCACTACAACGACTTCCTTCGTGCCATAGGTTGGTCCCCATAATGGCTTTTTGTAGTCCTTTCTGTAGCCTTCAGACTTGTTAGAACTTCTGTTTGTCTTTCTGTTGCAGAACTACCTGAGAAGCAAGAGCAACTGCAAGCGATTTACAGAGTATTGGAGCAGCTGCCTGCGGCTAACTTTAACACATTGGAGAGACTCGTTTTCCACCTTGTCAGGTACAGATGCGTTTATGAAGTACTCTAGATTCTAGAATTGTGGGTACATTTGCATCTCCTTGATAAATCCTATGGGAATTTTCAAAGACAATTTTGAATAATACCACATATTATGTCAAGTTATATTTAAAAATCATGTTTGTATGTGTGTATTTAGGGACATTTTGTTTTGAAAAATATTAAATTAAAGTTTGAGTGCAATCAAAACCTACAACGTTTATTTTGTTAGCTCACATTGATATTCTTAAAGTGAATAATGAATCCATAAAAGTTAATCCACTGGAAAAAAAAGGTGTTTGTTTTGGTAATCTTCAATCAAACTCTGAGCATTTGCTTCAACGTTCGGAGTGTTGTCCTTTCTGTTGACGTCAACCTGAGGGTTTCGATAGCAACTACATATTAATACCCTCTCTTACCATTAGTTTGCTATTTAGGGAATGATGCGCAGAAAGAAAGCCACGTCCCCTGCTTAATATTCAGTCTCAGTAGGAAGTACATCAACATACTGAAATAAGTCTCAGCTACGTCCGCTTCATGTGGACTTTAAAGTGTCTAGGGCTGAGGTTGAAACATAAGTTAAAGAAAATGAATAAGCAGGTTATGATTTTAATGACCTTTATTGTGAGAAGAAGGAGAAAAGTTTGTATTTACAGAAAACAAAGAATAGGAGCGCAAACAAAAATAGCTTCAGGGCTGAGCAAGGCCAAGATAATGAACAAAAAGTTAACTAACTCCACCCCAAAGATAACGTGCCTACTAGAATCTAAAGAAATACAGAAAATATATTACAAATACTTCCCTTACTCCTTAACTGAACCAAGAAACATGAGAAAAATCACTTGAAAATAAATGTCACTCAGCCGCTACAGCGCTCAGTTTACTGCTTCATAACAGAAAACAGGTGTTACAGCAGTCACAACAAGGAGGGGAGGGAAGAAAGATGGAGAGCACCTTAAATTCCACAACTTTAGACAGCTAGAAAACACTACAACAACAAATTATTGGTTAATAATGAAGACTTTTTGGAAAAGCTCTCCGTCTTTCCCCTTGCGATCTGACTTTGTCAGTCTCCTTCTCAAAAGATGCTGCGTTCTCCGAGCACCAACCACAGCGCACGCCTGTGGCACGTCCAATTAGGTCGGAGCAACCTAGGAAGAGGACAGGAAGAGAGAGAGAAATTGAGAAACTCAGCATATAAACAACAAATCATTTTGAATGTTTACGAAGTTAAATATTTCAGTAAATAACAAATATATTCCGAGTCTGTCCCTACATTCTGGTCAACTCTGTTACATCTGCTATAAAAAAGGCAGATCAGTCTGTAAAGCACTGATTAAAAAAAGCATGTGACTTGCTCCAAATGATGTCACTTCCTCTGGCGGGAAACTCTGAAAGACATTGAGGCGTGTCATTATTCTTCTCTCATTCATTTGTACAAAATGTTTAAGATACACTAGTGTTGGATTAATTATACGTCAACTCTGTTACTGTGAAATTTCAGTGACTCTTTCATTCACTCTTTAAAAACCATAATATGAGGAATATACATCAAATTCAGTTTTAAACATGCCATGTGGTGTCCGGTTTGAGGTTAGCATAATGAGTTAGCATAACTGTTCAAACGTTTAACAACAATTAATTAGCAATAAACATATTTAATACTTTTGCATTATTTTACATTAATATTGTTTTTAGTTTACTGCAAAGTACACAATTGTTGTATGTCATTCCAGTTCCATGCTTGAATGTACCCGCAATTCTGGAGTAGGTCGTGAAGCTAACTTTTCTTAGTGGAAAACGTACAATTATTTTGCTCTCTGGCCTCATTTCAGGGTTGCAAAGGAAGAGAAGAGCAATCGGATGACGCCAAACTCTCTGGCCATTGTTTTTGCCCCATGCATTCTCCGTTGTCCGGATAGCGCCGATCCACTCATGAGCATGAAGGACGTCGCCAAAACCACCACGTAAGTTTAGTGCATGTGCCCAATTCAAAATACAGCGTGTTGTTGAGAAAAACATAGGGATGTGCGATATATCAACAACCGATATCCTCTGATTAAATACTATTTTAAATGCTAACGTTATTGTTCTGATAACAAACTTTATTATACCGATATTTTAAACCGATAACTTCACATGAGTGCTGCTCGCCACTTTTTATAAAATTATTTTACTGATATTTAGATTTTGTTTAATGTTCGGTGACTTGGTTGCTTCATTTATGCCATATTTTTTTTCCAGGCAGTAGATTTTATTTATTTAAAAGAAAGTTGGCCATAGAAAACCATCCATAAGTTCAGAGGTCTGTTCAAACTTGTCTGAAGTTAAGGTTTTTTAATAAAATCAGTTGTTCTCTGTATGCGTTTGTCCTTTGCTCATGCAGTCATGCAGAAAATTGTAAAAAATGTATATTTATTAGGTAATATATCGAGGATTGGCATCGGTTATTGGCATCAGTTATCGGTATCGGTCAAAAATTCTATATTGGTGCACCCCTAGATAAAGGTGTTTTAAAATGCACAAAGTCTCAAGACCAAACCTTTACTTTCCTCAGTTGTGTGGAGATGCTACTTATCGAACAGATCCGGAGGTACAACGAGAAAATGGAGGAGATCGAGCAGCTGGAATATGCAGAGGCACTGGCCGTCAATCAGCTCAAGCTGAAAAGGAAAAACACGGTATACTCTATTCACCTGTCCTTTAGCAGAATGCTGTTCTCATTGTTTTAAAGTCTTAGATACCTATGAGAAATGTTAATATTTTCCCCACCTTAAACTATTTGTTTTCCCAACAGTCCGCAAGTTGCCATATGAAAAAATACTATAGTAATTTATTATAAACACTAGTGTTTTTGAACCATACTTTAGTACAGTGGTCCTCAACCCCCGGGCTGTGGACCGGTGCCGGTTCGTGGATCAATTGGTACCGGGCCACACAAGAAATCTTTCATTATTCCTGTTTTATTTATTATCTGAGTCTGAACGATCATCTATTTTGAAAAGTTACTGTATTCTCTCGGTTACATCTCAGTCACTTGAGGCCCAAATTTAACCCACAAGCTAGCAAAATGAGTAAGAAACAGACGTCTTTGGAAAGTTTCTTTGCAAAGGGGAAATGGTCCAATGAAGGACCCACGAACTGCCAAGGAATGGATCCACAACCCATTTGTCAACAAATCTGATGAATCCAGCATGTCTGTGTGTGCAAGAAGAACATCAACTGCTTGAGATCACAAATGATGGCGGTCGTTCACATATCCCGTCTTTTCCACGCAGAAGTTAGCTATTTCGTTTGCACAGCAGTGCTTTTTAATTTTCTCCATAAATAAAACTTGTTGCAGCAATGTTGTCAGCTTGTCACCCTCTTAGAAAACGGCTGATAGACATCTACATACAGCTACCCGCTTACCCATGGTAAAATTGTCAAGTGTTGACCGGTCCACAGAGACAAAAAAGTTGGGGACCACTGCTGTAATAGTGTTTTATACTGTATAAATTATAGTATGTAGAACTCTGGTAATAAATGTAGTATTAACTATAGTGAATTAATAGCATACTTTAGTTTTTACCACAGTAAACTAGGGTATAATATACCCTATAGTTGTAAAAAAATATAGGGTAATTCAAGAACACTACAGTATTTACTGTAAATTACTTTAGTATTTTTTTTAATATAGGCTTCCAACAGAGAGTAACTTTCGTACTGCTTTTTTTGCTTCTCGTTTTATGTCTCTAGTGCTGGCATTTACCTCTCAGGTTTATCACTCCTTACAAAGAAGTGGCGGTATGTATGTCCCGGTGGTGTTGTGAAAGCCAGTAGTTTTGGCATGTTCATGCATCCAGTGTGCATGCAGCGTAAACAAGTCATGCCCACTAATACTAACTCAACCCACTGCATGTGTTAGTGTCATTTATAGACCTGTAGACCTTCAAGAGGGTGTGGGGTGGATGTCGGTGTAGATGTGTGCTGGTTTTGGGTGGTTGTTGCAGTGAATGGCATGAATTTCAAAGCTTGTACAAAATGTAGAAAGTCTGATTGTTTGGTCTCTTTCTATTAAGTGGTAGGGTTCTTTACAGTACAGTATGGGTAAGCAATTATTTCCCCTTACTCATGGTTTCCGCATACTCAAACTTAACTAAAGTTGTGAATGGTTCTAAAATAGGTAATCATACCCTACCACTAATTTGGGATGCTTTCAGAAGGTTATATAGCATAACAGTATGCAAGTAATGAAAGTCTGTTTAGGGTTATGCGTCCTGAATTGGACTGTACTGTACTGCTCAGTAAAAACAGGGCATTTGTCTGTGTTTCTGACTGAGAAACTGAGTCCTACAAACCTTTGAAACTCATGCCTTGAAGATTTTTTCCATACTTTGAATTGTGCTTAGTTCCTCAATACCATAACATCCATCCAAATAGTTGCCATTCTTTCCCAAAAGACCTCTTTCTTTTCCTCCAGACTCACTTTTATGAAACATCTCTATCACACTTTATTTCCACACCGCAGGGGAAGGTTCTAGCACATTTGAAGGGTTACAGCAACCCTTTTTACTCATTTAGACTAACCAAACAGGAGGGTACTTTCTTGTGGCAACGGGAATAATCTTATAGGAACACTCTGCTTTTTTGGAAATATGGTTTAACAGTTTTATAATTTTTAATCAATTCAGCATAAATCATTGAGTCCGATTAGACCAGGGGTGTCAGACTCGGTTCCTGGAGGGCTGCAGCCCTGCAGAGTTTAGTTCCAGTCCTGCTTCAACACACCTATCTATAGGTATCAAACAAGCCTAAAGCACTCAATTAGTTTGATCAGGTGTGTTTAATTGGGGTTGGAACTAAACTGTGCAGAGCTGCAGCCCTCCAGGAACTGAGTTTGACACCTGTGGTTTAGACCATTAGCATCTCTCTCAGAAATGACCAAAGAGTTTTGATAATTTTCCCATTTAAAGCTTGACTCTTCTGTAGTTACGTTGTGTAGTAAGACCGAGGAGAGCCAAGCTTTAAATAGGAAATTATCAAAACCTTTTTGAATTTTGTTTGAGAGATGCTGATTGTCTAATCTGATTCAATGCTCTATCCTAAGCTAAGCTAAAAGTGCTGCCACTAGACCAGGTGATTGGCTGAATGGATTCAAAAATGGTTAAACTCAACTGGTTAACTCCCAAAAAATTGGAGTTTATTTCCAAAAAAATGTTTTAAATCTGTCAGTTTTGTTATCTTGAGTTAAAGTTAGTATTTGTTTGCACTCTAGATTCGGGAAAAGACATCTTCTGACCTTTGTGTTGTACCTGAGAACGAGCCCCTGGATTCAGACACGGAGGCTGAGCGGAGCCTGGTGGAGCGGATCAAGTCCATCAAGCAGGAAAAGTATGTAGACTGAGATCCCAGGACCAAATGTATCCCTCGATAGCAGGGAGGAGGCTCTGTAGACCCAGAGTTTAGCTCCATCCCTAACCAAACACACATACTTAGACATATTTCAAGAAATCCTGAGGTCTGTTCTTGTACATGGATTACTCAGTTAGCTGGATTTGATTGTTGATGATTTGATATGATCCAGGATATTTAAATTTTTTAGTAGCATATAAGCTCAATCCTGCTCCGGAGCAGCAGTTTATAAAAATAATATTAGTGTCTTTTTGAGCAAAGGTGATACTGAAAGTCTGTTCTAACCGCTGATATTTTCTTACAACTGTTCTGTATTAAACTGGGGAACATAACAATAATGAAAAATAATTTTAAAAAAATCTATCATAATTTAATAAAGGCTAAATCTAGACTGAAAAATGGTCATGGAGTGGAACTTTTTCAAAGGGTTCAATTTGTGCACCTGTACCTTTTAGAGACTAACATGTAGGTTCAGGGGTGCCTTCCTACATTATCTACCTTCCTGCAGAGTTCAGCTCCAACCCTGATCAAACACAATTAAACCAACCAAGTAGGATCTGATAGAGCACTTGGTAATTAAAGGTGGAAGGTAGATCTCCAGGAAAAGGGTTGAGCACCCCTGATTTAGGTACTAATATATACCTTTAAGGCAGTGGTTACCAATCATGTTCCTGGAGGGCCAGCAGAGGATATCTCCAACCCTAACACACCTGAACAAGCCAATTAAGGTCTTACTAGTTATAATTGTAACTTCTAGGCAGGTGTGTTGAGGCAAGTTAGACCTAAACTCTGCAAGGACACCAGCCTTCCAGAACAGAGTTAAGTGACCCCTGCTGTCAATAGGAACCTTTAAATGGGTACCGCCCCAGATTTTGTACATTTTGTATTTGTATGATAAAATTATCATTAAAGGATTTATTTAAGAAAATTAATTATATAAATTTGGTTTAATCATGCACAAATGTAAATTTGCACGTTTATATGTAGGCGGCTTGATACAGCCTTCTACATCTCGGCAGAGATCAGTTATCATGATTAGATCCAAGATCCATCAAAGTATTAAGCAAGGTACAATAAATGGACCGTGTTTTTAATTAGCGACGGAGCAGATCTCTGCCGGACAGTCCAGCATCAGTTTTCCATCCCTGCTCAGGAGCACATTGCAAGACTCTTGAATCTGCTTTTTTGTGTTTGTGTTCCAGAGAGGACTTAGCCTGCAGGTTACCTGAACTAGAGCAACCCGGTTCTGACCAGGAGAACCTCGATTCAGAGGCGTCAGTCAGCTCTGAGAGCCTGTTAGAGGAGCGAGCCATCTGTTCGGACACGGAAGGTCAGTATTAAGGTACAGACTCCGTCCATTTCGGGCAAAACTCCTTTTCTTTTCTCTGCAGTAGTCACCCATGTTTTGGGTCCTGTCCTTGTGTGTGGCACAGGTCTGGATGGGATGCTTCTGGAGCATTTAAAGAGGGTGGCGGTGCCGTCCACTCTGTAGCAGGTTGTGATCTTATTTAGCCCAAGCGTTTTTAAGGCTGGGACGATATATCGGTACATTGAGAAATGATTCTGCATTGATTCTGAGATTTTCCAAATGCATTGTGATTTTCTGTTGAATTAAATCAGAGCTTTACAAACAGCAGTGCTTTGTTTGACTTTAATTCCTTACATATACCACTTTAACCTAAAATATTCATTAACAAAGTTAGGAAGGGAAGCGAATTACAAGAATGTTCGTAGTGAGCTGAGTTTTACACCTGTGGCTTATGGTAAATTACTCAACCAAATGCTAAGCGATCTTATTTGTAAGCATTTGAGTGTATGGTAAAAAAACTAACCTAGAACTCCATTTGTGTTAAAAAGTAGCCTAGAGCACATTTGGTGTTAAAAACTAGCCTAAAGCACCGTCTGCTGTTAACTAGCCTAGAGCAACATCTGCTATTAAAAACTAGCCTACAGCTTTCAGTCTGCTGTTAAACATTAGCCCAGGGCACCATTACAAACTAGCCTAGAGTTCTGTCTGCTTTTAAGGACTAGCCAAGAGCGCCATCTGTTGTTAAAAACTAGCCTAGAGCGCCTTCTGGTGTTAAAAAACTAGCCTAGAGCACCGTCTGCTGTTAAAAACTAGCCTAGAGCGCTATCTGCTGTTAAAAACTAGCATAGAGCGCCATCTGCTGTTAAAAACTAGCCTAGAGCGCCATCTGCTGTTAAAAACTAGCCTAGAGAGCCATCTGCTGTTAAAAACTAGCCTAGAGCACCGTCTGCTGTTAAAAACTAGCCGAGCGCCATCTGCTGTTAAAAACTAGCCGAGCGCCATCTGCTGTTAAAAACTAGCCTAGAACGCCATCTGCTGTTAAAAACTAGCCTAGAGCGCCATCTGCTGTTAAAAACTAGCCTAGAGCACCGTCTGCTGTTAAAAACTAGCCGAGCACCATCTGCTGTTAAAAACTAGCCGAGCGCCATCTGCTGTTAAAAACT
>CAIGQW010053379.1:1283685-1299676 GCA_903798125.1 Danio choprae
TGTGTGTGTGTGTGTGTGTGTGTGTGTGTGTGTGTGTGTGTGTGTGTTTATTTATATCATTCATTCATTCATTTTGGCTTAATCCCTTTATTAATCTGGGGTCGCCACAGCGGAATGAACCGCCAACTTATCCAGCACATGTTTTAGGCAGCGGATGCCCTTCCAGCTGCAACCCATCACTGGGAAACATCCACACACTCTCATTCACACACATACACTATGGACAATTTAGACTACCCAATTCCCCTATAGCGCATGTCTTTGGACTTGTGGGGGAAACCGGAGCACCCGGAGGAAACCCACGCCAACACGGGGAGAACATGCAAACTCCACACAAAAAAATGCCAACTGACCCAGCCGAGGCTCGAACCAGCGACCTTCTTGCTGTGAGGCGAATGTGCTACCCACTGCGCCACCGTGAGCCCCCCTTTATTAATCTGGGGTCGCCACAGCGGAATGAACCGCCATATATTTAATCATAATTTAATCACATCATAGTTACACGAATCTTGCTTTATTAGCTGTGTCAGATACTTACTCGTTTGATGTGTTGTTTTATATTTCCAGTAGATACTGAACATCCCAGCTACGGCCAAGATTACCAATGTAACTACGATGGCAATGCAGATCAGAACCACGTCACCAAAGGGTACGCTTTTTTCTGAATTGGAACTTGACACGTCCACTATAAAACAGAGAGAGTTAATGCATTAAACTTTCACTTTAAAGCAGAGATCAAATCAGTTAATATTCGCACTGTCGCACCTTCACATGGTTGACAGAGTGTGTTGGTGTCCAGATGTGTGGTCTGGTTGCTGATGGCGTTGTTGACCACACAGCTGTAGGTGTTTCTATCCTGATATTCCACCTCCAGAGGTAGAGAGAGACTGATGCTGAGATCAGACACACTGATGCTGGACAATAAACTGTTTCCTTTGTACCAGGAGAGACTCACAGCACTCACATTCACTACTGAACACACCACTGAACAATACTGCACTGATGAAGATGATGATGATGATGAAGAACACTGAGAAGAGTTTCTGATGAGGACAGGAGCAGACAGATGAGCTGAAAACACCAGAATATACAGACAAAAATGATCAACTTTAATACATCTAAATAATAATAAATGCTAAACATCATGTATGAAATGTAAAGTCAGTCTATCCAGGTCACATGCCTAGCTAGCTGTGACTAGCGTCTCATTTTACCATTTACAAAAGAAACCTGATACTGCCTGACATCATCTCCAATGTAATCCAGCGTGATGGGTGGTTTAGGAAAGTTACTAAATCAACAAAACCCGCAATTGGATAAATTTGCAAAGCACTCACCAAAAATAATAATTCTGAACTGCTTGGATAAGACGTCATTTCCGCCGACAGTATTTAATTCGTAGAGTCCGGCGTGTTGGGATGTTGCGTTTGCGATGGTCAGAGATCCAGTTTGAGGATCCAAACTCAGTTTGCCGCTGAATTTCCCATTCAGTACTTCATTATATACTGATATCTTGTTGATCGCGTTGTTGATTTGAGCTATTCGGGTGCTGTCGGGTCCAAATGTCCACAGAACGCGTTCATATTTCTGTATGTTTGTAAGAGCAGATTGTAGCGTGACAGAATCTCCGTCCTTCACCAATTTGATATCGTTACCAAACACACCTGGAGAACAAAGAGAAGGTTAAATTAATACAAAATAAAGTGCTCTCATCCATTGTTTTCGGTTTCAAAATAGCGCCTTTATGGTGGCGCAGTGGGTAGCACAATCGCCTCACAGCAAGAAGGTCGCTGGTTCGAGCCTCGGCTGGTTCAGTTGGCATTTCTGTGTGGAGTTTGCATGTTCTCCCCGTGTTCTCGCGTGGGTTTCCTCCGGGTGCTCCGGTTTCCCCCACAAGTCCAAAGACATGCGGTACAGGTGAATTGGGTAAGCTAAATTGTCCGTAGTGTATGTGTGTGAATGAGTGTGTGTGGATGTTGCGGCTGGAAGGGGCATCCGCTGCGTAAAACATATGCTGGACAAGTTGGCAGTTCATTCCGCTGTGGCGACCCCAGATTAATAAAGGGACTAAGCCGAAAAGAAAATGAATAAATGAATAGCGCCTTTATGAAAACGCCGTATATTGTAACGCTAGCCCACCCAGTTTAGCTAAAGTTCAAAAGGCGAATCATTTGTGGGTAAAATACCACACTAATAAGGATGTGCAGCTATATAATTCAAAAGTAAAACAATCCCGACATACAATTCCAAATGCAAAGTGAAAGCAAGACTTACCTTTCAGTAAGAAGCACATAAATAAACAAAATAGCGTCATTTTGGTGTAGATGTAAACTTGGCAAACTTGCTCGCAGTCTTCATTGGCGCTCCATTCTTACGATACCGCGACACGCCTTAACTTAATAACACTATATTTAACAGGATTAATATCAATAGATTTTATAGCCGTAAGGATCATACGTGATTTATATTCTCCTGATAAGCGGGTTGTCCAATACTTCGAGTCCAATATATTTAGTTTCGAGTAAAAGCAGACGATAGTGTCAGCGTTCTTCCTGTTTGATCAGGTGATCTCCGCCCATATCAATGGAAAGGCTTTGGGAATATGACGCTGTGAAATATGGATTAATCTAATGGTAATGAAATTAAGGATAGCCTAGCTGTCAAAGTATTTTTAGGCTGCTCTCTAGTTGTGTGAGGATACTTAGAAATCAGAATAATTAAATAGCATATAGTCGATTCTCATGTTAATGTAGATTAGTTTGGGGTGTAAAAAACAAAGTTTGTAATAAACAACGAATGTGGATGACAAGCACATCTGGAAAAACTGCCTTTTAAAAATGGTAGCGCCTATTTATTTTTCTTTCGTTTCTCTTTCTCTTTAAAAAAATCCTCCTAATGACCACTAGGGGGAAGTAGTACTGATACAGATACAAACGCACACTAAAGTTAACGTTAAAGGGATAGTTCACTAAAATGTTACTAATTTATTCTCCTTCAAGTGGTTCCAGACTCTCATGCTTTTCTTTCTTCTGATGAACACAAAATAAGATATTTTGACAAAAGCTGGGCCTCACGGTGGCGCAGTGGGTAGCACGATCGCCTCACAGCAAGAAGGTCGCTGGTTCGAGCCTCGGCTGGGTCAGTTGGCATTTTTGTGTGGAGTTTCTCCCCGTGTTGGCGTGGGTTTCCTCCGGGTGCTCCGGTTTCCCCCACAAGTCCAAAGACATGTGGTATAGGTGAATTGGGTAAGCTAAAATTGTCCATAGCATATGTGTGTGAATGAGTATGTGTGGATGTTTCCCAGTGATGGGTTGCAGCTGGAAGGGCATCCGCTGCGTAAAACATATGCTGGATAAGTTGGCGGTTCATTCCGCTGTGGCGACCCCAGATTAATAAAAGGACTAAGCCGAAAAGAAAATGAATGAATGAGAAAAGCTGAAAACCTGTAACCATAGACTTCCATAGTAGGAAAAGCAAATACCATGGAAGTCAAAGGTATTTGTCATTCTTCAAAGTATCTTCCTTTGTGTTCAACAGAAGAAAGAAACTCAAACGGGTTTGAAACAAGTGCAGGGTGAGTAAATTATATCAGATTTTCATTTTGGGGTGAACTATCCCATTAAACGACCCCAGATCATACTGACACATTCCTACATGGCATGTTTTTGGATATTGTTGACTATGCATCAACACAGTTTTTGTAGATGGTTTAAGTTCAGTTTTTAACTAATTCTATCACATAATATACACCTTGACCTATGTCTGTGTTAAAAGAACGGGCCGGCACAGTCAAACTGAAACCTGCTGTGGTTTTAAGTGATCTACAAAGAAATATGGTTTTGCTCTGCTGAGTGGACAGAAAGGTTGCACAGGTTTTCTTGTTTATTATGTCGCATGTGGTGGAAGGGCTTCTTCCGGTCCCAATAACATGAACATCTCAAGACCTTTTCCTGTTACTCAATACAGATAACATTTTAGAACAAAGCAGGGAAACCACAAAACAAGCCCATTTAAGCTAAGAGAGATAGTTCACCCCAAACTGAAAATCCTGTCAATATTTAATAATTTACCACTTTTTCCAAACCTCTTTGACTTATATTTTAAAATACAAAAGAAAGCTAATAATCGTGACCATATATATATATGTATATTTTATATATACCATATATATATACATATACATAGTGTTTGTTTTTCCTACTATGGAAGTCAATGGTTTCAGCTTCAACATATTATATAAATTGTCATATTTTGGGTGAACTATCCCTTTAAGTCTCTGCACCGTTTACCATTGACCTTATTTAATATGCAAGCAAATATAACAATAACGAGTTTGCACACTAGCTACAAGAAGACGTTGGGAAATGTACACGCTTATCTACAGAAATACAGTCATTTTAGCATTTCACACGATTGACTGTCATAACTAATAAAGAAAATACATATATTTTAGCAATATTGATAACATGCAAGTAGGAGAATGCAATCACAGATGGGGAGGAGGTTTAAGAACTGGTGGTAGAAAAGTGTTAGGGTGTATTCACACCTGCCTGCATTTCCAGTCAGTGCACTGTGCAGTACAGAGTTACCAATGATAAACATGGTGTGCAGGATTGTTTTGCTTTGTTTGTGCTTCTGGCGTCTCGCTGGTAAGTTAATATGTTTCCTTTTTGTTGTATTTTCATTCTTGCAGTTTGATTAAATCAACAGTAATCACAATCCTGATATTATTTCACAGCGGGAAATGTGAATAAATATCTAAGCTAGTTTGTACTTGTAAACAATTAACCTTCGCAGCAATGTTTGGTAAGTTAGATCAGCCGTTTTTACACTGGAGTAATTTACTTAAGTAAGTCCCAACCTTTCTTTTGCATGATTCAGACTTGTTTTGCCCTTTTGCATTCAGAACATGCATTTGCGAGATATGAATGTGTGTCTGTGAGTTATCTCAAAACTATCACGGTTAGAATTGTGAATGCTTTATCTCCAAATTGACTATTATCTAAAGGTAATGTGGTGTGTGTGTGTGTGTGTGTGTGTGTGTGTGTGTGTGCGCGCAATTGCAATAATAAAAAATATAGGTAACACTTTACAATCACAGCACATGAAGTATGATGTATTAATATGTGAACTAAACATTACTTTATTATGCACTAATGACGAGTTAAGGCGCGCGCTAATCATGAACTAACTTTAACTACAACATCAGTCACAAGAGTTGTGTGAATACCGGCTACTTTAATTACTTGTTAGTTCATGTTGTTAATTAATGTATTAATTAACATTTAGGTTTAAGCTAAATGTAGCCGACATGAACTCATGAGCTGTTAATGTATTATTATGTCGTGACTTTACTTGGAGTGGCACATCATCATTAACTTATCCTGAACTCCTCATGAACTCCTGTGTTTAAACTGTTCGTGCTGATTCAGTGTGAACGCACTAGACGGACGCGCATAAGGAGTTCATGAGTAGTTCAGAATGGGTTAATGATGATGTGCCCCTCCAAGTCACGTTATACAGTAATTATACATTACCATGTCGTGAGTTCATGACGGTTAAATTAAGCATAAACTAATGTGGTAATTAATACATTCATTAACAAACAATCATGTGCTAATAATTAATGAAGGTAGCCGTTATTCACACATGAACTCATGGGACTCATGTTGTAGTTAATGTTAGTTCATGATTAGCGTAAACATTAACTCATCATTAGTTCATAATAAAGTAATGTTTAGTTTACATATCAACACATTATTATTCATGTGCTGTTATTGTAAAGTGTTACCAAAATATATAATTGGTAATACACACCACAAATGTAAAGGAAACATATTTTTCCCTTCTCGAAAAGACATCAAATTGACATTGACGTAAAAAAAACCAACAACAACGCATACAAATGCTAATTGATTTGATGTCAAAACCTTGACGTCCATTTGACATCCAAAATAACCCATTTTTTGACCACTAAAAATAATGACACATAAAGGTATTGTAATATAAGAAAGCTTCGATCCCAAATGACCAATTTACACTGGATTTTGTATATTCAAAAAGGCGGCAACATCAAAGCTCCAAAAAATACCAATTTATTCAATTACGAAGGCTAACACAAAGTGTGTAACATTTCGAGAACACCGGCTCTTCATCAGAATGATGAAGTCTGATGGTCTGATGAGGAGCCGGTGTTCTCGAAAGTTACACACATTGTGTTAGCCTTTGTAATTGAATATATTGGTATTTTTTTTTGGAGCTTTGATGTTGCCGCCCTTTTGAATATATTTTCGCACCTTTAGTTGTTTGGCTGAGCACCCTTTTAGAGTGATGCGTGTGCTTTTTGTGCATTTTTTTCACTGGATTTGGTATCCCTACAGTGCACGTAAACTACCCTGGTGTCAAAACGACGTCAGAAAAAGTAAAAAATCTATTTTCGATGTATTTTCTTAACGCCAATACTAGAGTTTGATGTCGTTTTGACGTCAGGGTAGTCGATTGACATCAAATCAATTTGGATTTTGAAGTTGTTGTTGTTGTTTTACATCATTTTGACATCAGTGTGTCCTCAATGCCGGGTCAGCTGGTCTAGATGGCTTTAGCAGGGTTTTTTTTTAGCATGATGTTGCGAATTGGTATTTTCTGATCATACTATTTTACTTTTAACATTTTGTCATAAGCACACTGGTTTGTATCGCAAGTAGTTTGACTGTTTACTGCCATTTGTTATTACTTACCCAAATAAGTCAGGAGCCCTAACACAATCACAGAAAAATGTTTACTACCACATTGCAAAATAAGTCGAATGTTGCATTGTACTTTCCTTTTATCTTTTGGCTTTTTAGTGCTGAACGGGATGTAACTACAGAAAATTCAAGCTTTAAATAGGAAATTTTTAAAGCTCTTTAGTCATTTTTGAGTGAGATGCTAATGGTCTAATCCGATTCAATGATTTATGCTAAGCTAAGCTAAAAGTTCTCCTGTCAGACCCAGAGGTTGGCTGAATTGATTGAAAAAATTGTGAAATTCAACTGACTAACTCTAGGGGAGGGTGACTCAGTGGTTAGCACTGTCGCCTCACAGCAAGAAGGTCGCTGGTTCGAGCCCCGGCTGGGTCAGTTGGCATTTCTGGGTGGAGTTTGCATGTTCTCCCCATGTTGGCGTGGGTTTCCTCCAGGTGCTCCGGTTCCAAAGACATGCGGTATAGGTGAATTGAATAAACTAATTTGGTGTATAATTAGTGCATGTGTGTGAATGTGAGTGTGTATGGGTGTTTCCTAGTACTGGGTTGCAGCTGGAAGAGCATCCGCTGTGTGAAACATATGCTGGATAAGTTGGCGGTTCATTCCGCTGTGGCAACCCCTGATTAATAAAGCTACTAAGGCAAAGTAAAAGGAATGATTAAATAAACTCTAGGGGAGTTGTAAAATGAGTCTATTTCCAAAAAAGTGTTCCTTTAAGTGCTTACTGTACATCGGTAATTGAGACAGTTTTCCTATGTGATTCAGGAGTGTTTGGTGTCGAGATTGATGAGGTTCAGTATCTGTCTGTGATGGAGGGCGATTCTGTCACCCTACAGACTGGCATGACTAAAATACAAGAGGACGATCTGATCATGTGGATGTACGGAGATCAGTGTATCGCCAAACTCAACATATCGTCCCAAATCATCTCTGAAATGGACCACAGATTCAGAGACAGACTCATACTGGACCAGACCGGATCTCTGAGCATCAACAGCACCAGAACCACAGACTCTGGAGGTTATAAAGCACAGATGATTGGGCAAAAAGTGTTCAAGAAGACTTTTTATGTCACCATCATTGGTGAGTAGACTCATAACTTATTCCGGGGTCACACCAAATGTGAAGCATCGCATCACTTGCTCTAGATTAATTTATTTTATACTTCTATGTCAATTGCAGGGGGTAGGTTCAGCATAGCCTTTGTAACTATACGTGTACCAACGATCTGTGATTGGTCATATTGGTAGTGGTGATGAGTGTGGGCAGAGCGGATAGCCGTTGCACGAGTAGATGTTTCCATCCACCTATTTTTATGAGCATTTTATAATATTGTATTAAAAGATACTTAGTAGAAAGGCCAAGATGCACATACATTTGTAAAATGCACAAAAAATGTGTAAACTTTCTATCCAATAAGAAAAAATGCAGATAAACTACAATGGAAACACAACATAACAACATAAACAACATAAATTCCACTATGTGCATCAAAAAAGTAATGTGATTTTTGTTTTCACAGATCATGTGATATAAAAATAAGTGCGATGGAATGGACAAAGCAGCATTTCCAAATGTCCAGCACATTGTAAAGCATCTGAAATGTTGTTTTGCTCATTCTAAAATGCCTCAGCCAAAGTCTGTCATCACAGTGATTCAATCATTCATTTTCTTTTCGGCTTAGTCCCTTTATTAATCTGGGGTCGCCACAGCGGAATGAACCGCCAACTTATCCAGCATATGTTTTACGCAGCGGATGCCCTTCCAGCTGCAACCCATCACTGGGAAACATCCATACACACTCATTCACACACATACACTACGGACAATTTAGCTTACCCAAATTACCTATACTGCATGTCTTTGGAATTGTGGGGGAAACCGGAGCACCCGGAGGAAACCCACGCAAACACGGGGAGAACATGCAAACCCCACACAGAAATGCCAACTGACCCAGCCGAGGCTCGAACCAGTGACCTTCTTGCTGTAAGGCGATTGTGCTATCCACTGCGCCACCGTGCAGCCACCCCTGAACATAATAGTTTTAATAACTCATTTCTAATAGCTGATTTCTTTTATCTTTGCCATGATGACAGCACATAATATTTTACAACATATTTTTTAAGACACTAGTATTTAGCTTTAAGTGACTTTTAAAGGCTTAACTAGGTTAATTAGGCAAGTCATTGTATAACAGTGGTTTGTTCTGTAGACAATCTAAAAAAATATTGCTTAAGGGGGCGAATAACATTGACCTTAAAATGTTTTTAAAGATATTAAAAGCTGCTTTTATTCCAGCCGAAATTTCTCCAGAAGAATAAATATTATAGGAAATACTGTGAAAAATTCCTTGCTCTGTTAAACATCCTTTGGGAAATATTTGAAAAAGAAAAGGAAAGTCAGAGGAGGCCGAATAATTTTGACTTCATCTGTATATTTCCATTTGGTGTGACAGCATTATACAGTGCAAACATACATCTGTGTATCTTCTTAATTAAAAGGAAGAGTTTTCCTCATGTTTTCCAGCTCGTCTTCGCAAGCCTGCCATCAACAGTTACTGCCCACAAAATCCTTCATCGTCAGGATCCTCAGACTCTAAATGTGTCCTGCTGTGTTCAGTGGTGAATGTGAGCGCTGTGAGTCTCTCCTGGTACAAAGGAAACAGTTTATTGTCCAGCATCAGTGTGTCTGATCTCAGCATCAGTCTCTCTCTACCTCTGGAGGTGGAATATCAGGATAGAAACACCTACAGCTGTGTGATCAACAACGCCATCAGCAATCAGACCACACAACTGGACATCAACACACAGTGTCGGCCATGTTCAGGTAGCACCAACACTGAACGTCACATAAGAAGCGCTTAATCAGTCATTATTTATTATATAGAATTGTTCTTCTCCAGAATGTGTCTGCTGCTGTGAATCCACTGAAGCTGCGATCCAATTGGTCCTTTCTGCTCTGGTGGGCGTGGCTACTGTAGCCGTCTTGGTTTATGACTTCAGATCCAGAAGGGCCGGACAGAAAAATCGCAAGCCATCTCAGTCTTCAACCAGTCTTCAGGAAACAAACATTAATTTATTACAACAGGACTAATCGAAGTATTTTCAATTTGAATAATCAATGCTTGGGGCGGCATGGTGGCTCAGTGACTAGCACTGTCACCGCACAGCAAGAAGGTCGTTGGTTCGAGTCCCGGCTGGGCCTGTTGGCATTTCTGTGTGGAGTTTGCATGTTCTCCCTGTGTTGGCGTGCTCCGGTTTCCCCCACAGTCCAAAGGCATGCGCTGTAGGTGAATTGGGTAAACAAAATTGTCCGTATTGTATGAGTGTGTGTGTGTGTGTGTGTGTGTGTGTGTGTGTGTGTGTGTGTGTGTGTGTGTGTGAATGTGTTTGTATGGATATTTCCCAGTACTGGGTTGTGGCTGGAAGGCCATCTGCTGTGTAAACCATTATGCCAGGATAGTTGGCGGTTCATTCTGCTGTTGTGACCCCTGATAAATAAGGCACTAAGCCGAAGATAATAATTGAGATAATAATATTGAGTCAATCAACTAACACAGCTTGCACGATATGCTGTTCACGACTGGTTAAATCACAATGCTGTACATCCATGCGTACTTTCATCTAATTTGTGCCTACAAAGCTTTTTGTTTAATGTGGTCTGATAATGTAGGTAGCGGACATGTTTCTCTATCTTGTCAGCATTTAAGTCTTGACAGGAAGTTGTTTAGGTGTGCAAAAAAACAACTTCTGAAGAACTTGCCCTTTAGTGGAAAGACATTCGCTCATATGTTAAAGGCACAGTTCATCCCAAAATGACAATTCTGTCGTCATTCACTCTAGGGCTGCACAATAATGTCATTTAAGCATGGTTATTGCCATGTAATCATTCGCAATAGTCACTTTGCAGAATATGCATCATCGAGTTATATTATAATTGACCATGTGCATGGGTTTTTGAGGCCTATGAGGATTTTAAAAGCATTCAGGCGTAAGAAATACCATTTGTAACTTTAATAACGATTCATTTTTTTGAATCATGTTTATTTGTATTGATCAATTACTGTACCTGAGTACTGTTAGACTCCGAAAACGAAGGAACAATTGTTTTTAATTGTATTTATAGATTGCTTATTAGATTTTATGGAGATGCACTTTTATGGCAGAATCATCCCAATCAATCTAACATTATAAATTCTTTCCAAATGCAGATATTAAGTCATCCGGATTGTTTTCATGTCGCAGTATTTATTAGCAGATTAAACAAATATCGCAGTGTTACATTTCTCCAGTATCGTGCAGCCCTGATGTACTCACCCTTCATTTGTACCAAGCGTGTTTGAGTTTCTTTCTTCTCTTCAAACACCACAGAAGGTATTTTGAAGAAAGCTGTAATCATTGACCCTCATGGTATTTGTTTTTCCCACTATGGAAGTCAGGTTTCCAGCTTTCTTCAAAATATCTTCTCTAGTGTTCAACGGAAGAAAGAAATTCGTAAAGTTTGTGACCACTTGAGCGAGAGTAAACATAGTGAGGAAATGTTCATTTTTCTGTGAACTGTCCCTTTAAGCTAACAGAGTACACTGTAAAAATCTTCCCGCCTTAATTTTTTTAGTTGAATCAAATACACTTTTCTAGGCATCTCAATTTAAATCAGTCAGCCTGACTAAAAGTATGATATTACACTTTGTATAGCAAAAAAATTCCATAGCTAAAACATGTAGTTGGCAGCACGGTGGCGCAGTGGGTAGCACAATCGCCTCACAGCAAGAAGGTCGCTGGTTTCCTCCGGGTGCTCCGGTTTCCCCCACATGCGGTATAGGTGAATTGGGTAAGCTAAATTGTCCGTAGTGTATGTGTGTGAATGAGTGTGTATGGATGTTTCCCAGTGATGGGTTGCAGCTGGAAGGGCGTCCGCTGCGTAAAACATATGCTGGATAAGTTGGCGGTTCATTCCGCTGTGGCGACCCCTGATTAAAATGAAAAGAAAATGAATGAATGAATGAGAAATGTAATCGAAACCGTATTAACTCATGAAATTAAGTTAAAGTAACACACAAAAAATTGTTGTCATGACTTTTTGTGCTATATTTTATTTACAGCGCACACTTTTGCTGCACTTTGATTCAGGAGCTAATTAGAAACCCTCAGTGTAAGTATTAGCGAAACAGTAGATTAGCTCTTATTTGCAAAATCATTATATCATGCATGGTATATTCTCTCCAGTGTGGTTTACACTTCAACACAACTGATATCAACACGTTAACCGACAAATAGTGGTGAGTATGAAGTTCTGAAAGGTCAATATGGTGTTATGATTATTGTCAATGAGAGACTTATCTCGAGACTGTTTTTATTATCCATACAATGCTATGCTATGTAATTATCATTCATATTGTGTATTTGTGCAATTATGAATTACTTTATGAACTCTTGCAAAAAAAGGGGGGGCGTGTACAAAATGTTTAATCACATCTAAAATACGTTGTTTTTTTTACTAGTACTGGGCAAAAATGAACGTTAATTAATTGCATCCAAAATAAAAGTTTGTTTTGACATCATTGAAGTGTGTATACTGTATATATTTATATATTAATATACACATGCATGCATATATATATATATATATATACAGTGCTCAGCATATACGAGTACACCCCGTTTTGAAAATTAATATTTTCCTCCATTTCTCAGTGAATATGGGTCATATATATTGGTGCATTTGAACAAAACAGATTTATTAAACAGATATATTTATTAAAATCATATTTTAGTGACAGAACATCTTTAGAAATGGAAAGATAATACATTTAAATTCATGCAATATGGCAAAAACAAATGACAAATTACAACATTTCAGCAAATATTGTCTATATTTTTTGTTTCTCTTGATTTTTGCTGTTTTTGAAATATTTATTTAATATTTTTCTCTAACATATAAATTTGGGCTACGCATTTTTGACCCATTATTGTAAGTTATGTTGTTAGATTAGCTCCAGATTTGGCTTTAGTACTGACTAAACTAATGTATATGCACAAATATAATATTGTAAAGCTTCCTATAGAAAATATTAATTTACATGAGAGATTTGTGGGGGGTGCACTCATATATGCTGAGCACTGTATGTATATGTATGTATACACACACACACACACACACACACACAAATTATGTCAAAACAAACTGTTATTTTGGATTAATCAATTTATCTTTGCCCAGCACTATTATTTACATAACGTGTGTGTGTGCGTGCGTGCGTGCGTGTGTGTGCGCGCTGTGTGTTTATTATGTAGGACTATATGTTAGTACAAACATGCGTATACTGTATATACACTTCAAAAAAAGACAAAAGGCTTTTCAAAACAGTCCAAATAGCTAAAAAATCTTAAATAATTTCTGTCAAAATGTCTTAATATTCCTGTCTTAATATGTCAAAATTAAGTGAGTTTGTCTCTAAAACAAGCCAAATAATCTGCTAATGGGGTCAGCAAAATAATCTTATGTCAAAAGGAAAAACAAGATTACTTTGCTGACCCCTTTGGCAGATTATTTGGCTTGTTTTAGAGATAAACTCACTTAATTTTGGCGTTATTTCTTAAAACAAGACTACGTGTTTTGCTTGTCTAAAAAATGCTTCTTGATTTAAGACTTTTTAGAGATTTAGACTAGAAACAAGACAAAATATCTAAGTACGAAAGGCAATTTTTGCAGTGTACACTTAAATAAATACAAAAAGTGCAGCTATTTAGCATTTTTATCAGATGTTTAAACATAATATATAAATATAAAACCGTTTTGACAGCTCTTGCGGTCACAAAAACAGAATTATTTCATAAAAGTCAAAAATATTTAATTAATATCTCAAAATACTGTGCACTGAGGGAATTTACAGTACATCGAGCATCTGCATTGTATCACAGTATGAAAATAAAGCATATTAAAAACTCAGCATACCACATTAAAACATATCAACATGTCTTGCAAGTAGGACACAAGTTATTTTGAAATATTTATGTAAACGACAAACAATCCCAGATGAACTCATGATACAATACATGATACAATATGAGATGCAATATTTTTTGGACTCTCATTTTGAATAATGAGGGCCCAAATCGGTTTGCGTCTTTAAAGCTTGAGCACATTGAAATTAATCAATGAGTCTTTCAGCACCATACCATTTTATGAAGCCGTTTTATAATAATGTGTTATTAAACTAATGACGTGCAGCTTTGAAACCACAGACAGTTTTTAACATAGTGGGAAAGTAGTACAACTGCTTTCAAAGTAATGGTTGCATTTAATTAATTAGCTGCTTTCTAAGTAAACAGTAGCTGTATGTAATTTTATTGGGGGGCTTGGTTCCTTATTGTAACATATGAGATATTACCAAAACAATTCACAGTAATATTACAAAAAAACACACACAAACCTACACAATCACGTGATTTCTTACTAACCATACACAAACATTCATTCATTCATTCATTTTCTTTTCGGCTTAGTCCCTTTATTAATCTGGGGTCGCCACAGCGGAATGAACCGCCGACTTATCCAGCATGTTTTACGCCGCGGATGCCCTTCCAGCTGCAACCCATCACTGGGAAACATCCACACATACCCATTCACACACATACACTACGGACAATTTAGCTTACCCAATTCACCTATAGCGCATGTCTTTGGACTTGTGAGGGAAGCCGGAGCACCCAGAGGAAACCCATGCAAACACGGGGAGAACATGCAAACTCCACACAAAAGCGCCAACAGACCCAGCCGAATCTCGAACCAGCGACCTTCTTGCCATGAGGCAATTGTGCTACCCACTGCGCCACCGTGCTGCCCCATACACAGACACTTAGTGAGACACTTAGTGGCGTGAGATAAAGTAACTATACGTTTTGTTGCTGTTAGCATGGTGCGAATTACAGTTTTTTTCGGAGGGATAAACTCCCCTAATTAACGATCGATCCGCCATTAAGGACGTCAAAACAAGATGTATGGGGTCAGTGCTTTAATATTGAGAAATATTTTTCTCAGGTATATCTCTTGAATAATAATATTAATAATTAAAATAATAGATAATATAAAATATACATTTGTCCACCCCTATAACGGTTCGTACCATTGTGAATGCATAATCGCGCCAATCAGTCTGCGGGGAAAAAAAGTTAATTCAACAGCGATAAGTAAGTAAGTGTTCACAAGAAACTTTTCTAGTCAAGTAAGTGGTTGTATCTAGTTATAACTTAAAAGTAGCATCAAATCAGATGCATAGTTTGTATAGTTTGACCGTCAGTAACCTCTCAAATAGCTAATCAGGGGATATTGTGGATCAGAATACACTAAACATCCCTCTAACGTTGAAAATATGTTTTACTAATCATTAAGGTATCATTTAAAGTTTATTAGATACATAAATGTGATCCACTGAAGCACACAAACATTACTGAAACGTTAACTAATAACGTCTCTTGATTGTAAATATTATAGTCGTTTTGAATCATACAGTGTATTATACTGTATAGACTTTGTTAATGATTGCCACTGCATATCATGTGAACTGATAAACTAATAAATTCTGTTGTATACTTAAGCTTTTACTACAGAAAACTGTGGTGTATTGTAAACTTTAGAATTAGCACAACAGGTTGACTAAAGTACTTTACTATAGTATGATTCAAAAGCTTCAGTATTTATTATATAGTAATTTTACTATATAGTGAACTATTTTTCGTGTGGGATGTATATAGGGGCCATTTTAACAAAGCTTTTAGACAAAAAGTTTTATGTGTCTTGTCTGTTTGTTTTAAAAGTACAATTATTTCAATATGGTGGCACTCATTATGGGAATGATTATATTGTAGCTATGTTATTTATATATATATATATATTCATTTTCATTTCGGCTTAGTCTCTTTATTAACCTGGGGTCGCCACAGCGGAATGAACCGCCAACTTATCCAGCATATGTTTTACGCAGCGGATGCCCTTCCAGCCGCAACCCATCACTGGGAAACATCCACACACACCCATTCACACACTACGGACAATTTAGCTTACCCAATTCACCTGTACCACATGTCTTTGGACTTGTGGGGGAAACCGGAGCACCCGGAGGAAACCCACGCCAACACGGGGAGAACATGCAAACTCCACACAGAAACGCCAACTGACCCAGCCGAGGCTCGAACTAGCGACCTTCTTGCTGTGAGGCGAACGTGCTATCCACTGCGCCACCGTGCAGC
>CAIGQW010053379.1:1299776-1332061 GCA_903798125.1 Danio choprae
TACACAACAAGGGTTAGTAAATGGTAGTATTGTTACTTCTTTAGCAAATTGTGGACTTATACTTCACCAATATTATAGCCAACAGCATAATATTATCTAATTTTCGCTGTTTTAGCCATAAAACACGTTTTTAGATGTGGCTTGATGTTGGAAAATTGGTATTTTCCTAAAATAATATTGTTTTTATTTTTTTTATTCATTTCTCCCATAGGCAAATATTGCAAGTGCTAAAACAATCACAGAAAAGAGCTTATTGCATTATGCAGCCATAGTATAGCCAATTGTTTCATAGCAAATTTGACAGAACAGTTCCCAGCCGCCACTAGCATGTTGTCAGTTCCTTACAGGGATGTTATTGTTCACTAACAAAAAGACAGTGCCAAATACTGGCCTAGTGTAGCTACAAAATACAATGTTTTGGCCATTTTTGCAGATAACACCATGTCCTAAGTGTATGTGATGCAACGTGACAATCTTTTCCATGTTCGAATGAGATTTTGTCATAAGCATTCGCAACGATTATTGTATGAGAATGATTTCTACTATGACAAAGATCACCTTAGGTGCTGATGATGTGCTTTATTAAGCATTAAATGCTACTGATGTGAGATTAAATGCCGTTTTATGTAGGGTTGTTCCGATAACAATACTAATATTGGAAATACTCTCCGATACTGCAAACATTTTGGCATCAGTATTGGTGTATATTTGAAACCATAAACCAATCCAATACCATCTTTTTTAATGAGACATATGCTCGCTAGCATTGCTTAACACTCCAAACACAGGAACAACCAATGTTGGAGCAGCAAAGAAGAGCTAAACTGAATTTTAAGTTTCAAAGAAGTTATTTTTCTATATTATTCATATTAATTTTCTATATTTCTTTATATTTTTTGCACAGAATTTTATTTTATAGTTATCCTGTAAAACTTGAATAGATTTTTTTCACTTGACGGTGTTTGACTTGTGGCTGAACTGTCTGTCAGTTTGTACAGGGCTAGTAGTTTACACAGCTTTTTCTATAGATACACACTCGGGTATCAGTTCAGTACTCGGTATCGGCCGATATCCTGAGCTCAGGTATCGGAATTGGTATCGGGAAGAGAAAAGGGCTATTGGAATTGCCATACTGAAAGCGCCAGCAGTTACTTGTGGTTTACCTCAGACTTTGAAAATATAATAACTAGCAAACATGTTTAAACAAAAGTTAGTGCTATGTAACATCATGCATGCTATACCTTTAATAATGCTAATGAGGTTTCATGGTTATTAATTGGATTATAGGCTGCACGGTGGCGCAGTGAGTAGCACAATTGCCTCACAGCAAGAAGGTCGCTGGTTCGAGCCTTGGCTGGGTCAGTTGGCATTTCTGTGTGGGGTTTGCATGTTCTCCCCGTGTTGGCGTGGGTTTCCTTCGGGTGCTCCGGTTTCCCCCCACAAGTCCAAACACATGCGGTACAGGTGAATTGGGTAGGCTAAATTGTCCGTAGTGTATGTGTGTGAATGAGTGTGTGTGGATGTTTCCCAGTGATGGGTTGGAGCTGGAAGGGCATCCGCTGCGTAAAACATATGCTGGATAAGTTGGCGGTTCATTCCGCTGTGGCAACCCCAGATTAATAAAGGGACTAAGCCGAAAAGAGAATGAATGAATGAATAATTGGATTATAAACCTGTCCATATTGTCTGACACTGGACAGTGCTTTATTCTGTGCTTCCGAATGGCCGGAATATATATAATTCTCCCATGTGGTGTCTGGTGCGGACAGACAATCTGCTTGTTGCTGGAATCTTTTGACATTGTGTGTTGTTCGGACATGGTGTAAATGCAAATCTGAAACCTTTATGGCTGCATTGTTTTTTAAGAAAAAATGCACTCAAGCACGTAACATCAATCTAAAATGGGTGCTCAGCCAAACAACAAGTACAAAAAACATACATAAAAGCGGCAACACCAAAGCTCCAAAAATATGACTATATTAACTTAAAAAGTGCACTGATGAAGTGCTGGTGCGCTCGAACATTCATATATATATATATATATATATATATATATATATATAACGAATTCATATGTATGTTGCCATCTTTATGTAGTTTTTTTTGCATTGCTTTTGTGCAACCATTAAATATACCATACATGCATTTCTCGTGGCATGACTTTTGTCAGCTGTGTCTCTATTCCCCACCATTTATAACTATGACAACTCCTCAGCTGTGCCCTTATTGGATGGTAAAGTAGTGTTGGCTAGCTCAATCGAATATGTAGTAGTGTTTTGGGGGTCCTCTTCTGGTATCAAGGGCAATTCATCAGGATCATCCAACACCAATGCTGTAGCAGCTGTGAGAAAACAAAGAAGCACAGAATATGATAGGATGGAGCAATTAACATGATCAAAAACGTACACTATAAGAACATGCGTGACTTGATTTTAGACACTGATTTCAGCAATGATGCCATCAGCAATCGTTAACACCTAGTAAAACACGTAGTGGTGCTTACTGCCGTAGACAACAATAAAATAAACAATGACTTGAAATCGCTTATTGTTGTCATTGTTATTAATTCTACAGTAGGGCTGCACAATATGTCGTTTGAGCATCGAAATTGCAATGTGTGTATCCGCAATAGAGTCACACCACAGGATTAGATAAAGATAGGGGCTGCATGGTGGCGCAGTGGGTAGCACAATCGCCTCACAGCAAGAAGGTCGCTGGTTCGAGCCTCGTCTGAGTCAGTTGGCGTTTCTGTGTGGAGTTTGCATGTTCTCCCTGTGTTGTCGTGGGTTTCCTCCGGGTGCTCCGGTTTCCCCCACAAGTCCAAAGACATGCGGTACAGGTGAATTGGGTAAGCTAAAATTGTCCGTAGTGTATGTGTGTGAATGAGAGTGTGTGGATGTTTCCCAGTGATGGGTTGCAGCTGGAAGGGCATCCGCTGCGTAAAACATGTGCTGGATAAGTTGGCGGTTCATTCCGCTGTGACGACCCCATGATTAATAAAGGGACTAAGCCGAAAAGAAAATGAATGAACAAATGAAGATAAAGATTTTATACAATTGTATTATTATTTTAACGATTATTTTTAGGGATCTTTCACCTTTTATTGGGATAGGATAGTGGAGGACAGACAGGAAAGGATTGGGAGCAGACAGAGGGGAAGGATCAAACTCAGGTCGCCGTGAGCACTATTGAGCTATATGTCGGCGCACTTAACCACTAGGCTATTGGCGCTGACCAAATATTATTATTTTTAAATCATTTATACAATGGTGACCATGTTATTTTATGTTTGAGTGTTCAATTTCTGCATCCGAATACTGTTTGGCTTTCCAGAAAACCATAAAGCACTGTTTATTTAGCTGTTATCAGTTGCATTCATATGTGCTTGTAATTTATTCTAATTTATGCAGACGCACTGCATAGAAAAAGACTTGATCGTCTCAATCTATCCAAACGAAGGAAATCTTTCCAAATAGAGCCGTTCAACTCATCTAGTGAAATTGTATTCATATTATAATATATATATATATAGTTATTCATATCGCAATAATATTATATTAAAGAAAAACAAAAATATCGCAATGGCAGATTTTTCCAATATCGTGCAGCCCTATTGTACAGCTATATTATTTTAAACATTAATAAATATAAAGACTTCTCACCACGGACGGTGACTTTGATTGTTTTGGAAAGCGGGTGTGTGTTGCTTTCGAACTTGAGTTTGTAATATCCAGAGTGTTTGACTCTTATGTTTTTGATTTTGAGATTTCCAGTCTTGCGGTCCAGCTCTAGTTTGCCTATGAATCTTCCATCAGGGCCGTCAGTGCACCAACTGCTCCCTTCATAGACTACAGCTATGACCTTAAATAAGGTTGTGCAGTCAGATACTCTGGCATCCGCATATTTCCATTTTACCCGATCATGTCTCTTTATTTCGGTGACACCAGAATTTAGAGTGATGGTTTCTCCCGACTTCACTCTTATATTCCTTAATAGATCTGGCTCATCATGAAATATATCTGGAGGAAAAAAAATAGATATATGCAAATAAAGAACACAGCTGGTAACGTAAAAGATCACATTTGGATCACATTTGTCTAGACCTGTTCAAACAGTAATACAGTATTATTGTAATGTTATTTATGATTACTGTGAGTAATGGACATGTGACAATGAAAGTGCAATGCTTTACAGTAACTTGCCATTTGGTAAATTGATCTGGAACGGTTATTTCCGCATCTACTGAGGACAAAGTTACTTGACTACATCTAATCTTACCATTATTTTGGTGATTGTTTTCCCCAGGAATTAAACAATGATCGGACTTAAGTTCTCATGCTTTCAATGTGTAGCTATTGGTCATGTTCATGAGTTAAGCAGTTCAAAGACGTGCAGTATAGGTGAATTGGGTAAACAAAATTGGCCGTAGTGTATAAATGTGTGTGTGTGTGTATATGCGAGAGTGTATGGGAGTTTCCCCACACTGGGTTGCAGCTGGAAGGGCATCCGCCGCATAAAACATATGCCAGAGTAATTGGCGGTTCATTCCACTGTGGTGACCCTTAATAAATCAGGGACAAGTTGAAGGATAGTGAGTGCGTGAGTATATATATGATTTGTAGTACCTGGATGAGCCAGTGTTATTAGTTTAATTGTTTGTTATTGGGGAATAACATACATTAAAATGTTGTGATGACCAATCAAAATAGGTATTCCAGACAGCCGCATAACAATTCTGTTTAAAGGCAGATTTTTGACAAGCAAAACCACACAGTAGGTAAAATAATTCAATTTCTTAACATGAATAAATGGGGTGTGCTCTTCCTTAACTGTTTGAACAAAATATATATTAATTATGTTAATTGTTAATTATGATTGCTTGTAATAGACAATGAAAATCAGAGATTCGGTGCTACTGCAAAATCTTACCAGTGATTTGGTTATCAATCTGGTCCCCAGGAGCTGCAACTGTTCAAACCATAATCATAATAATTTAGTGAATTACATCTTGTGGTTTCAGGGTTGTGATTTTATTTATGTATTTTTTGTTCTTAGCTATTTAGCATACTAGCATAGAGGGCTGGAGTGAGACTCATTTTCAGCCCTGGAGTTTTACGGCTCATTCACAGGGTGCATCAGCGTCAGCGCTTCCCATTCACTTTGAATGGGTGACGTCAAGCATTGCCGAACTGAATTGTGAATCCGTCGGCGCCGCTTCTGCAGGTTGTTGCTAGATCAGATATGGTTGTGGTTGGAAGTTAACAAAAATTATTTAGATTATTTATAAAATTTGCCATTAATTATATTTTATTAACGTCTACCCCCACCCCAACCCAAAACCGAGCCATCACTGTAACGTAAAAACAGTATTTGTACCGAGTATTATTTATGTTATCTATTAAATTACCCAATAAATAGTGTTTTTCAATGTCTACCCCCGTGAATGGGTGTGTATGGATGTTTCCCAGAGATGGGTTGCAGCTGGAAGGGCATCCGCTGCGTGAAACACATGCTGGATAAGTTGGCGGTTCATTCTGCTGTGGCGACCCCAGATTAATAAAGGGACTAAGCAGAAATGAAAATGAAATGAATGTCTACCCCCACCCTAACCCAAAACTCAACCGTCACAGTACTGTAAAAATATTAATTATTGTTATACAGTCATAAAAAATGCTGCTATATTGATGTGCATAT
Source organism: Danio choprae (assembly GCA_903798125.1). Lineage (NCBI taxonomy): Eukaryota > Metazoa > Chordata > Actinopteri > Cypriniformes > Danionidae > Danio > Danio choprae. The sequence goes on from CAIGQW010053379.1 coordinate 1,305,471, forward strand.
CGTGTATCCTGTGTAGACTTTCACACTTCAGCAATGTTGATAGCTGCAGAAGTTGGCAATTTCTAAATTTTTCAAGCACCAATGGAAGCGTCAGCCAATCAGATCGCTTCATGCAAATACCCCAGCTCAGACTGTAGCCGATTGCAGAGTCATTTCATTGGCTGATGCTGCTATGACAATCACGTCAGCCCCAACTTCAGACACGTCCTCAATCAAGCGCTGACGCTGAAACCCCGTGTAAATCAGGCGTTATGCCTTAGACCGGCCCATTTTAGTTTACAACTGACTACATTAATATAATGTCATTAAAACCTCAGTATACAAGTATGCAATAGCACTGCTCTCTATAGCCTTGTAGTTTAATTTATCTAAAAAAAATCATCATTTACAAATCAGTGCTAATACAAAAGTGCTAATACTTATTCTGAACAAAGGCAGAGATGTACAGTGTACTGATAGTAACCAAAATATGAAATGTCATGGATGAATGAAATATGAATTTCAATTCAAGTTTATTTCTATAGCGCATTTTATAATGTAGATTGTGTCGAAGCAGCTTAACATGTTCTAGTAAAGTCCAGATTTCAGAGTTGAGGTTTAGTTTAGTTCAGTTCAGTTCAGTGTGGTTTAAGTTTCACTGCTGAAAGTTCAAACACTGAAGAGCAAATCCACCGAAGCGCAGCTCCACAAGTCCCGATCCGAGCAGGCCAGTGGCAACAGTGGCGAGGAAAAAACTTCACCAATTGACGAAGTGAAGGAAAAAAAACCTCGAGAGAAACCAGGCTCTGTTGGGCACGATCATTATTCTTCTGGCCAAACTTCCTGTGTGGAGCTGCAGTCTAGGCGCCGGGGGCTGGGGAAGGTGGAAGTCCATCGTGGAAGCTGCAGATGGGTAGGGCACTAGCGGGAGGTCAGGCTGGCCCACAGGATCAAGCATAGACTTGTTTGTCACTGTAGCGTTTCAGGAATCAGTCTCATGCACTCCATTCCTCCATGACCACCAGATCGGGAATATGAATTTCAGATTTCTCAAGTAATTTTTACCCCACTTCCTCACCGTAACTTGACTCTGAATGGTGACAATGGCCAATTTATCCTTCCTTTACATATCAGTGGATTACTCGGTAAATGTTCATTCATGACATGTGATATTTTGGCTTTTATCTCTATACATATCTATCTTTCCTAGCATACTGAAAAATGATCAACTTTGTTTGTTTTGACAAGGGATGACCCAACGAATGTGATTGTTTGCTTATTCACAGTGGTACAAAAGCTTGTCTTCAACAGTTAGAAAATTAGTGTCTTGTATAATTCGACTGGGTCTTGGCTCTACTTAATAAATGGAGTTACATATGGTCTCAACACAAATCTCCACTTTTTTTCGAAGATTTCTGATCAAGTCAAGACAGTTTGATTATTGTAGTGCTGCTGAATCATCTGGTATCATTAATTATATCAGGGCATTTTTAATTGAGCAGGTTTTTCATTAATACTAATTCTTAGTTTTATTTACTCAATGACAATCCTACCTGCCCTTTCTGTAGAGTTGGGTTCATGATTGGTGCTGGGCAGCGTTACTGGGCTTTCCATTTCACTGTTAGCAGCAGGCGGGAGTAGGGGCTGTTGAACAGCTACAATACAAGAAAAAGTTTGATTATACATAAACATGAACTGGTTTGCAGACAGTATTGTTTTGCTCACTAGCGAAGCATTGGCTCACTGGGAGTTTTCCTTTATTTATTCTAGCCTTTTCAGTGCCTCCTTTGTGCTTTCTATCTATTTTTAGATCTTTTTTTTTTTGCTCACGTATCACCAACAACATGATATGCAACTAAAAAAATGACCAACAACTAGATATTTTTTTTGAGCAAGGTGTCAGTGTCGGGTCAAAAAATAATTACGTCATCAACTATGTGGTGCTGCTCTCTGCAAGAAAAACATAAATAAATCTGCTAGATAATAATAAATGCAAGAAAATAGTAAGTAAAAATAACTGGGTGTGAGAAAATAATAAATAAAAGAGCGATGGTATGAGAAAAGGCTGCAGTAAAATGCTAAATAAAAAGAGTGGGGCTGCCTGTAAGTACAATCAGGGCCCAGATCACACCGAATGCCATGACAGACACCTTTTTTAAAATGGTTTTGTATTTTGCAATGAGTGTTTTACTTGTTGTTTATGCACCCCACACGCTTCACACTTTAACCGCCTGCTTCAACTCGCATATTTGACAGGGTGCTTTGTACGCCTGAATTTGGAAAAAAAGTGCCTGACGTCATGCGTTCCAGCACAAAGACAAATGATTCAGAGGTTCCCTAGCCACTTAAGCGTAGCGCACTGCTTTTCTCTATCTAAAGTCAACAAAAGGCAGTGTGGCTCACATTTTGAGAACTGAAAAGCGCGTTCGGTGTGGTTGAGGCCTAGAAGAGCATCTGTATTTCTCAGTCTCATAACTCAGTGGCATGATAACACTGCCACCGGCATATGGTCAAACATCACAGACCGGCCTACTGGGTCAATAGCATTGTATTTGGCTGTCAATTCAATTTGTAGTGCCATTTCAGCGTTATATTTATTTATTTGTCTATATATTTGTATATATATATAATATACATAATTTCTATACTGTGTGGTCATTAAATGTTTAAAATGTGCATGTGACTAATTCAACTAAACAGCATGAAAATGACAAATACTGAAGAAAAATCATCTAAAGAAGGCTAGACCTTATGTTTTTCATACAAGAGCAATAAGCTTTAAATATAATAATAATAATAATGACGTTTTTAATAATGACTTCACAATTACAGTGAAACCATTTTGACGAAATGAATGTTTTGTCCCATCTGCTTTCTAAAGACATTTAGCATAATGACTCATATCAGTAGCATAATTTTATTGGCATTTACATTAATGGCTAAACATTGTAGTTTGATCTAAAACTATAGCACTGTATTAACAATGAATCTTCAGAAAGAATAGCATCAAACCAGCACTCCATATCTATGTTCCACTTTTAATTTTGCAGACAAATAGCCATTATGGCTTTAACAGAAATGGGAAAACAGAATGAAACCACATCTCAGACAGTTTATATAAAGACAAGTACAAAATATATAAAGGAAAAATATAGTACCGTCAGTTAATGGAACAGGGCTTTGCTCTCGATTCTGATCTGTGATAAAATAATAAAGATTCCACAAGTCAGAGTTGCTCTAGCACGATCTTTAATTAAACGGTGTACTTTTAACAGTGTAGTTTTTTTTAAATGACTAAGATTGCTCACTTGTTTTTGGAGACTTTTTGAAGTAATAATAACATCCAACTGCAACTGCAGCAGCTGCCAGGAGGAGACCAACACATATGACCACTATCATGTCGGTGGACAGTCCTTGAGCTGTAATAGAGAAGCAGAGACATTTCTCAACCTGAAAATACTTTTTTCACAAGCTGTTTTAGCTCAGGCCTGTAGCCAGCCTGGTGAAAGGGTCACCTCATTTTCTATTTAGTTATTAGTGACATTTCAGAGACTAGTTTTAGCTGGATTGGCTTGTCGGGTGGTCTTTATATCCACGTTTTTCGATGTACCAAAAACATTTCCTAAAGATTTAGAATAAAGTAACATGAAAATAATACTCTTTTATTTTAATTTATTACATCATATATCATTAGAAACAATTAGGAATCTGTTTAAGTTTTTAATTACAAACTGTAGCCTATTGTCATTTATTAGGCAAATAACAACTGGGCAAGGACATTCAACTTTCCTCAGTCAGAATTTGGGATGCCGAATTTGGCACAGCGTGGCTTCCTGTTCTGAAGTCTCACCAAAGCGACAGCCAACACAGGATTCCGCTTGGTCTTAAAGCCTTTTTCGATGGGTTATTTTCACAATTTACAATGGCGTAGCAGTCAAATAGGACAAATGATCTCATGTATGCAACAAATTCTGGAACTTTGTTAGTGAGGAGTGGGTCTTTCGAACCCCCCCTGGCTATGGGCCTGCAGCTGTAGATGGCACCCCTTTGTTTATTTCTACTAGTTAGCGAAGTGGCATGGGTTATGTTTGTCTATATGTGGACAAAAAACTACTGAAAGGTTAGTCAGCTATTTTTTTTTATTAAAACATGTTAAAGGACATATTTCCTCATCATCAGCACAGTAATATTCCACATTGATGTATATACAGTACCTGGACATGTCTGACAGAGCGTGTTGATGTCCAGATGTGTGGTCCGGTTGCTGATGGCGTTGTTGATCACACAGCTGTAGGTGTTTCTATCCTGATATTCCACCTCCAGAGGTAGAGAGAGACTGATGCTGAGATCAGACACACTGATGCTGGACAATAAACTGCTTCCTTTGTACCAGGAGAGACTCACAGCGCTCACATTCACCACTGAACACAGCAGGACACATTTAGAGTCTGACAATCCTGATGATGATGATGGACATTGAGAAGATTTGAAGATGATGACAGGAACAGGCAGGTGAGCTGGAAATATCAGAGGCATAAACTGATAAATCAGCCTTTGTTGTGGAGTCAGAAATTAGAAATTAATACCACCTTAATGCATTATTTTAATGTGGGAACTTGCTATGGTAAATCTATCGACACAACTGGGGTTTATAGACATTATATTGGATTTTATTCAAGTCTCCCTATAAACGTTGTGATTCCTTATGCAAGTGTTTACAGTATATAAGTGAGAAATAATGTACCAGAGTCAATTATTCTGCTTATTTTATGGTTACCACAACTGAAGCCACCTTTCAGATGTAGTATTTCAGACATATGTCAGGTTTTTGTCCTCAAACTGTGTTAGGACTAGTTTCTTACACATCTTATCCAAAGCGATTTTTGACTGTTGTAGCTGTGAAATAACTGAAATCATTCAGCATAGTGATATGGAGCTGTAATGCGCCCAAAACCTGCCAGAACTACTTTATCTGTGCGTTTATCTGAAAATAACAGCACACCTTAGGGGCCGATCACACCGAACGCACTGTTTTTATGTTCCAAAAACGTGAGGCGCACCACACTGCCTTTTTTGTTGACAAGAAAAAAAGAAGGTTTTATGTCACAAGGCAATGACTAAATCAGCTGCGTCCCAGATAGCACACATGCGTCTCAGAGACGTCTGCTAGACATCCGTGTTTTTATCTGGGAGACGTCTTAAGGCGTTTGCTCATCTGGAAAACGTCATATAGACGTCCTTGTCAGACATTCAAACAACATCTATGCAATGCATCGCAGATGTTCATTATTAGAATGTTAGGTCTGTGAGACATCTTATTTATGTAGCATAGACGTCGCTTTTTATTTTATATTTAGACATTCCCTCATCCATACTGCTATAAATAACAGTAACAGTTAAACTGATTATACATCCGTCTACACATATATGATAAGCTCAAGTATTTTCCACTCAAAAATAATACAACAGCTGAAGAATCATTTGTAGAATTTCATTATATTATTTATAATTTTCAACAAAACCAATAAAAAATTTCGGGAGTTCAAGATTCATCGTATAGACGGCGTATAGAGGTAAAGAAGACGCCTCATTAACAAATAAAAACGTTTGATTGTCATCATCGAATGTGATGTTTAGCAGATGTTACGATCTTTCAAAGACGTCTCCGTGACGTACGTGTGCTATCTGGGGTATTGTGCAAGAGTGTTGTTGTTCATATGGTTATAATTGTAATATTTAATAATATTGTGATATTCAAGATATTCGCGACTGACGTAACACGCTTTTTCTGCTCATACTTTACTTTTTTTCAACTGCGAGCACACATCGCTTAATGGCAAAAACACAGCAGGCAGTTAAAACGCGAGGCACGCAGGGCACATAAGCAGCTCGCAAAACGATCGTGGCCGTTAGTAAACCATTCAAAATGCAAAAAGCACGTTCGGCGTGATCAGCCTATTAGAATGTCCAACAGCCAATCAAAATCAACCATTTAGCAGTGACTTTTAGGGTTGCCCTGTACTGTAGTAAGGAATTATTGTGAGGACTTTTTGTTCAGTTTGTAAATTTATCCTGTTTAATGTAGAATATTGTTTCAGGTGGATAGGCTTGTTTGGAATGGTCACAATCAGGATATGTTGGCTTTGTCCAGAACAAACATGTCAGAAACTTTTCAGATGTATAAAAAGCAACATTTATTGTTACTAGTTACTAGTATTGTTACTAATTACTATTTATTATTGTTACTATGTTAATTGCGGCACATCAGAGATAATTATTTACGCTAAAAGACTTTAGCTACTCACCATAGACTGTAACACTGAATGACCTGTATGTGCTCTTCCTGACGTTTTCCAGTTTATATATTCCCGAGAAATTTGTTGTGATGTTATTGATGACGAGAGATCCCGTTTTTTGGTTCACCAGCAGTCTGTCTCTGTATTTCTTAACTTCAAAATTATTAACTATGATGGTATTGTCCGGTCCAAAAGTCCAAATGATCAGATCATCTGTGTGTTTATCCGTTACGTTAGTGTGTAACGTGACGGAATCTCCCTCTGTCACCAATACCGACTGCACTTCATCATCGCCAGACACACCTGAGAAACAAACACAAAGGGTTATTCGGTAAGCAGTTCAGTTTGTCAGCAAAATTCACACACACACACACACACACACACAAAAAATGTGTGCAACACAGGCTCATTGGGAAAATGTGCACAGGGTTACATTTTTGAGAACTGAGAAATTTGTGCTCGCGGGTACACATGGCTTCATTTTATGTGTAAAACGAATGCTACGGGGTGGTATTGCTGACTGCTTTCTTCCGTATGGATGGCTTTTCCAGTGTGATTGGTTTGCTCAGTAGCTCGCTATGAACAGGTTCGCACCAGGGTTGAAACCCCCAAAAAGCAGTATGAAATTGTGGTAAAATCACACAACTGAGATGGCTTCTCTGTACTAGTTTGCTTTTGAAAACAATATCAGTTGGGTTTATGGAAGGGGGTGTGTGGAGCAGTCGATATCAAGCAAAAGTATTATGCATGACTAGAAGTCGACCGGCTTCTTTCACATATGCGCGCCAGAAGAACGTTGAGATTTGCATAAATGGCCTTTTGTGGATTTACTAGAAATGCCACGTATGAGAAAACGTGTCCCAGTAACATATTTGAGATTGTCAAATATATACACGACAGCCTCTTGTGGATTTGTGGGAAAAAAAACTGTAAGCACGCATACTCTAGGGTACATGTTTCTCGGTTCTCCAAAATGTAGCCCTGGGCACATATTTCCAATGAGCTTGGGATGCACGTGGAACAGGTGAAAGGACGGAGCAAGTGTTAGATGTAGGACTTCTGTTATCTTATTATTACATGAAGATAATCTAAGGAAAGATGATCAACTCATCTTATTAGTTATCGCTGGCTTTTGATTAAGGTCAGTTTTAATTTGACACATTTCTTTATCTGTCTTCTCGTATGATGCATGCTCCTTTAATTGATTTTTATGTATTGTGTCTTTCTTGCAAAGCACTTTAGCGCAAATGTTGCTTTTAAATGTGCAATAGAAATCAATTTTGACTTGTATTATTTCGGGTAAGCCTCACAGTGGCGCAGTGGGTAGCACGTTCGCCTCACAGCAAGAAGGTCGCTGGTTCGAGCCTCGTCAGTTGGCGTTTCTGTGTGGAGTTTGCATGTTCTCCCTGTGTTGGCGTGGGTTTCCTCCGGGTGCTCCGGTTTCCCCAAGTCCAAAGACATGCGGTATAGGTGAATTGGGTAAGCTAAATTGTCCGTAGTGTATGAGTGTGAATGGGTGTGTATGGATGTTTCCCAGAGATGGGTTGCAGCTGGAAGGGCATCCGCTGCGTAAAACATATGCTGGATAAGTTGGCGGTTCATTCCGCTGTGGCGACCCCAGATTAATAAAGGGACTAAGCCGAAATGAAAATGAATGAATGAATATTTCGGGTAAAAGGGTAGCTATAGATATTTATTCTATCTACATAAAAGTGTTTGTGTGTGTGTGTGTGTTTGGACTTGTTTTTATAACCTAGATTTATTCATTCATTCATTTTCATTTCGGCTTAGTCCCTTTATTAATCCGGGGTCGCCACAGCGGAATGAACCGCCAACTTATCCAGCATATGTTCTACGCAGCGGATGCCCTTTCAGCTGCAACCCATCTCTGGGAAACATCCATACACACCCATTCACACTCATACACTACGGACAATTTAGTCTACCCAATTCACCTATACCGCATGTCTTTGGACTTGTGGGGGAAACCGGAGCACCTGGAGGAAACCCACGCCAACACAGGGAGAACATGCAAACTTCACACAGAAACGCCAACTGACCCAGCCGAGGCTCGAACCAGCGACCTTCTTGCTGTGAGGCAAACGTGCTACCCATTGCACCACTGTGAGGCCAACCTAGATTTAGGTTTCGGTAAACCATCGGTAAACATGCTTATCAGTCAGAATGTTCCTTGTGAGGGTTGTGTTTAGTGGTGGGCTTGGGTTAAGGGGATAAATGTATAGTTTGAACATCATGTCTATGGGAAGTCCCCACATGGATGGCAAACCAGACATGTTCTTGCATGAAAACTTCAGACCTCTTTGGCCTGTTCAATGACTTTGTGCAATGCATCGCCTAACACTGCCTGTAAGGTGCACTGGTGCTGCCTCAGGTAACACAGGACATAACAGCAACATTAAAACATGGAAGGAATGATTAGATGACAGTTTGATTAAATCACATTTCCCAGGTTTACATGTCTGCTGCTTGTGCAGGATTCTGTGTAGAAAGCACCGTTGCTGTATTGCTCTCTTGGCAATTGCAACTTTATAGTGTGTCTTTAAATTAAAATAGCTTCAGTTTAAATAATAATAAAAAAAAGTAAATGTCAAGGATCTGTAATAATGAAGACAAATGTGATGACATGCGAAATAAGGCAATATTCGATATGCGATACGATACTTAAGCAACATATGTTTTACATTATTTCAGGGCAAAGAAAGCATCACTAAAACCTGGCAGCTGGCTGTGAACAGCCGTGTATTACTGCTGCATAAAACTAATTAGACATGTTAACATTGTAAACAAACTAAAAACATATAGCCACAAGCTGTGATTGGCGGGGTTCGAGGATTTGAGGATCTTCATGACACTTTAATTTAAGGATTACATATAAGGATTACACTAAAACACATCCATGATGGAATATAATAACTGGAAAAATACAATGTGTAAATTAATTAAGTGGGGCAGCACGGTGGCGCAGTGGGTAGCACATTCGCCTCAAAGCAAGAAGGTCGCTGGTTCGAGCCTCGGCTGGGTCAGTTGGCATTTCTGTGTGGAGTTTGCATGTTCTCCCTGTGTTTGTGTGGGTTTTCTCCGGGTGCTCTGGTTTCCCCCACAAGTCCAAAAACGTGGTATAGGTGAATTGGGTATGCTAAATTGTCCGTATTGTATAAGTGTGTTTGGATTGAGTTGTGTGGATGTTTCCCAGTGATGGGTTGTAGCTGGAAGGGCATCAGCTGTGTAAAACATATGCTGGATAAGTTGGCGGTTCATTCCGCTGTGGCGACGCCAGATTAATAAAGAAACTAAGCCGAAAAGAAAATGAATTAATTAATTAAGTGGTAATCTGGGACTATATTAGACTTTAAATGCAATGACAGTGTTTATGTCATGCCAAGATGTGATTCAGAATGATAACAACTGCAATTTCAGTGCCTTTAAACTACAAGAATGAAAAAAAAAACCTAAAATAAATGAAATAAAACCGCTTTGCTTCACTGGTGTAGTTTTATCAATCTGAAAACATCACGAACAATCAGGAAAACAAAAACACTTGAAACCGAGTCAAGTCACCTCTTTACGGTCTTAATTTCTGAGCATGGTTTGATTGGTTGGTCAAACAGTATTTTAACATCCATACGAAAAGCAGTACAGATATTTTGACAAGAAAACCAACATGCTTGGTTTCGGAGATGTGTGCTGACTTGTAACTACATTGCTGTAACAACTTTCGCATGGGAGATGATGACATGATGACACGGGATATAACAAAAGGACGGATTTATTAAACAAACACTTACGGGATACAAACACTGGATACAGGCAGACGGGACAACCACGATGAGACTCTAGACAAGACAAAATACCGGACAACGAAGGACACAGACGAAAGGGTATAAATAGACAGGAGGATGATTAAACTAATGACACACAAGGGATGGACACAGGTGGGATGAATTGACACTGACGATGGCGGGAAAGACAGGACAAACGAATCACATGACGACAACAGCAGCACATGACACGACAGAACACTGACAACTGCCTGGTGTGCTGAAAAATCTTCAGGGGTGTGTTAATGACAGGCACACAAAGATACTTTTGTATTAAATCACTCATTTATCGCAAACCATTTGCGATATTTCAATATAATGCACTGCCTTGGTAAATATGAAGATATTAGTTCTGACTGGTTTTCATCATAATTGATGTCAACTGACAAATTCCCCCCAAAATGGGTCATACCATTAAATTACCTGAGCAGGGGCGGTACACATACTGTAAAAACCATACATGCTTTTTATAAAAGTCTATGAAACATTTTTAGGGCCATGCACTAATTGATTGATTACAACAATAACATAACCTCCATTGCAAGCCTTGGGAAACCTCAAAACCAGATGAGATATCAAGGTTCGGCAGTTTCTCCACAGCACTATGACCCTAAAACCCTAGCACACCTTCATAAGCCAAAGCAAAGTCACCAAATACCCAGCATATTCCTTCATGTGTGCAAATTACGATACAAGCTGTGTCCATGCAATCAAACCGATTAAGAAAATCTGTGGATCTATGTGATTCATTACAAAACATTTGCTTTTTGTCTGTTTTCATTCCTCACACTGTAGATATAGCGGCATTCAAGACGTAAGAACGAGTCATTTACAACGTGTGAACTTTGCCTTTTCAGAGCTAAGCCCTGTTGATAAAAACTTTCACCACGTGACCTCTCTTACTGTAACACAAAATGTATTACTGAACTGTTTAATGATAGCTATGCCCCGCGTTATTACCATCTCTGAATCTACAACAATACCCATATAATAACTGATGTACGCTATATAGGGCCTATATAAAGTGTATAAAGTAACATATAAACACTTAGTAAGTGTATATAAAACTTTATATTGCTCTTTTTAAAAAATATATATTAATTTGTACGGCTGTTTTTCAGTGGAAAATACCTAAAGAATATATCTGAATCATTCCTATCCCACTGATATTGACTGCAGACGGTCACGAAGTAAAATTAGACTACTCGCATACCTAAACACTGCACATCCGTCAAAACTTCCACATCCGACATACCGAATACATCTAGTAAAAAGCAGGTAAAAGTACGTGCATGGGATTTATTATGTTGGCGATTTCAAGTATTTTATGTAGCTATATTAATACTTGCATGGCCTGCTAATAAAATCCATCTCTCCCACACTTTTCCCGCCATGCAGCCCCGCAAATGGGGGGTTCAAGACACTGTTTAGGAGTTATATACCGTAAATAGATAATTCTGAAGCTCCAGATTGTCGTGACATCTCAGATCGACGGCATTAGATTAGGCGAATGACATTGTAACAATGACAATTATGTAATTTCGAAACCGAAAGTATGTCAGTATGGAGTGAACAGCTATAGGATACTTACTGTGCATTAGTAATGATGCAGTTACAAAAGCGAGTATCTTCATCTCTCTGAGTTAAATCCGACAAGTAAAATCAGAGTGAACGAAATGATAAAAGTGGACCGCTCCGACTCCGAATGTTTGCCGGGTCCCAGCCCAGCATGTCTGACCGACCGCTCAGGATTTGAAGCAGTTTGACACCAAATTCCAATGTAGACAAAGCTGACGAAAGTCCACTTGATCAAAAAAAAGCGTGTTTTGAAAGAAAAGTGACTAAAAACAATTACAAATAATAGTGCACGAAATGATTCTGCCGAGATAGGGCAACTCCAGGTTTGATCTCCACCTACTCAGGATATCAGATATCAGGAAACATATTTTGCGAACGCACATAACCTACGTGTTTTCTGTTTATCCAGTTTGGCAACTAAGCATGAAGTACTTCTCTTTTGGAATTGTTGTCCCTCGTCTAGACCTACTTCGGGGATAGAGATATATGGCTAATGCGACGTAATTAGTGCTCCTTAATCATTTTAAGAGGGCTGTGCAAGTAGTTTGGGGGTTTGATGTTTAATTAGAGATTAAAAGGTACTGAAGTAGTTGAAATTGCCTGATAGATAGTTTATTTAATATTTAAATTTATGAATATTATTTTAATATAGATTTTTTTTCAAGTCAGGTTTATTTTAATTAGCTAACTAATGTTATATGACTACAGTTTTTTGTGGGAGAACTGGAATTAACATCTCTTATGTGTTTTGTTTATTTGATATGTATTATTGTATCTTTTTGCTTTGTTCATATGTCTGTTTTATTATTCATAATGCCAATTTGTCATTCATAATATTATTCGTTGTTTATCCATTCATTATTTTACATACACACTTTTTAAAAAATTATACTAACCAGTAAATATTATTATTATTATTATTATTATTATTATTATTATTATTATTATTTTACAATTTTCTTCCTATTTAGTAAGATACCACAACCAAGACAGATGCTACTTATGTCAAAATATTATGATTTAGCGCCCTCTAGCGTCCTGAACCTATATACCTTCATACTTTTAACCCACCAACTCCTTTCCCCCCCACCCCAAAACGGCATATAATGTAGCACTGTAATGAGAGAGATTTTTTTTTATGTGCACGTTTCAATGAAAGCAGATGTTATACAGATATTTGGAAATGTAAAGTATGGAAAAGTTACAACTGAGAATCCATCAAACAAGCATAATTTCTATTTAATAATTTCAGTTGAATAGTTTACTAATGTCTAAAACCATACAATAGATTAAGATCTTGAGATGACAATCTGTGATCTTTTACTCGACCAAGACCACCACAAAGTACTTTTAGTTTCACTTTTTATTTGATCTCTTGAAAATCTAAGCAAAAATAAGCAAGGTTTGTGACATCGTTGCATTTTATTAATCATTGCATTTGTATTGTCTAAAAAGCATATTGCTAACATTAACCACAGCAGTTGGCTTTGATTGACATCTCAAATCAACCAACTGAAAATATGTTTTTTTTTCTCATGCATCATTTGAACACCACTAACCTACGCTAGACTCTTCTTTCTAACCACCATTTTGTTAGTCAAACTGAAACCTGTTGCGGTCTCATTTATTGAACTGGAACAAAATGTGGTTCATTTGTTGGGTGGACAAACAGCTTGTGCATGAGAGAGTGCACATATTTACAACTTAAATGTACCAAAACCCACTTCCACTAAAGCAGTGTGTTCAGCTTTATTCACAATTAAATATCGAATGTTTTCTTAAATTATTATTTGACATTTGTAAATATTGTGGGTGGCACGGTGGCTCAGTGGTTAGCACTGTCGCCTCACGGCAAGAAGGTCACTGGTTCGAGTTCCGGCTGGGCCAGTTGGCATTTCTGTGTGGAGTTTGTATGTTTTCCCCGTATTGGTGGGGGTGCTCCGGTTTCCCCCACAGTCCAAACACATGTGCTATTGGTGAATTGAATAAGCTAAATTGGCCGTAGTGTATGTGTGTGAATGAGTGTGTATGGGTGTTTCCCAGAACTGGGTCGAAGCTGGAAGGGCATCCGCTGTGTAAAACATATGCTGGATAAGTTGCCGGTTCATTCCGCTGTGGCGACCCCAGATTAATAAAGGGACTAAGCCGAAGAAGAATTAATGAATGACTTTTTTAAAAATGCTTTTTAAAAAACAGTTGTGTTTGTTGACCCAAAATCAGATTAAAACAACCCAGAAATTTATGACTCTAAAAATGTTTTTTAGACAAATTTGCATTTTGACAAACCCAATCATTGTGCTGTTTTAATTCAACTGAAAAAAATGAACCCATTTTGTCTAATTGACCCAAAGCTGGATTAAATCAACCTGGTGTTGGGTCAAAAATGGACAAACCCAATCATTCTATATTTTTTTCCAAATGAATTATAATATAACTTCCAATAAAAAAATCCAATAAATGGGTTTGCAAGTCCAAAAATCTATTGAAAAAATGAACCCATTTTGTCCATAATTGACCAAAAGCTGGTGTTGGGTCAAATATGAACAAACCCATTTATTGGATGTTTTCCCCAAATGAACTTTAATGATTACACTTTTTATTTTAACATGGACAAATGGACAACCCAACCCTTAAAATCAAACCAAAATTGTGTGTATCCATATTTGACCCAATGTTAGGTTTTTGGGGGTAGTGTACTAGCTTTATTTTACATTGAAATATATACAATGCAGCAAACAAAGCCATTTAACTACCTGTGTTATTTGATAAACATAGTGAAACACATTGTGTGACCTAACATACTGCAACCACAACTATAGTTTTTGCAGTCTAGGGTGTTGCATCCTGTCGGTGGACGATCGGAAGCTCTTTGTCATAAGTGTTCAGATGCTTGCTTTTTAGTGAACATCTTAAAATGGCCCTTGTGTCTGTTCTGCTGAGTTTGTGCATGTCAGGTCTTGTAGGCAAGTTATTTTTCAAAATATGTCTGCACAAAGCTAAAAAACAACAGAAAGTAACTCATGAGTTCGGTGTCTGATCTTTTGTACTTTAGGTGTGTTTGGCGCAGAGACGGATGAAATGAAGGCAGTGTTTGTTATGGAGGGAGATTCAGTCACCCTCAACATTGATGCTGAAATACCGAAAGATGGTATGATCCTCTGGAGATTTGGAACTAAAGACTCTCCGATGGCTGAAGTCAAAAGATCCTCCCAGATCATCTCGGCATCGGACGTATTCAAGGACAGACTGCATTTAGACCCTCAGACTGGATCGCTCACTATCAGGGACATCCAAACCAACCACTCTGGAATTTACAAAGCACAGATTATCAGGAACAACGTGTCATGGAAAACATTCAATGTCACTGTTTATGGTGAGTTATATGGTCACATTACACTTTAAAATATGTTTTAAAAAAAACCGAGCGCTGCAGTGAATGTGTGTGTCGGGAGAATGAGCATTATTACATATAGCATTATTTGGACTCATGTATTAGCAGGAAGCAACTGTTTAAAGCTGTAAAAATGTTGTGACTTTCAAACACACTGCTTTTAATTTCACAAGACATTGTGTGTAGTGGGGTGGCTCAGTGGTTCAGTGGTTGGCACTGTCGCCTCAGAGCAAGAAGGTCGCTGGTTCGAGCCCCTGCTGGGTCAGTTGGCATTTCTGTGTGGAGTTTGCATGTTCTCCCCATGTTAGCGTGGGTTTCTTCCAGGTGCTCTGGTTTCCCCCCACAGTCCAAAGACATGCACTATAGGTGAATTGAATAAGCTAAATTGGCCGTAGTGTATGAGTGTGAATGTGAGAATGCATGAGTGTTTCCTGTGTAAAACATATGCTGGATAAATTGGCCGTTCATTCCGCTGTGGCGACCCCTGATAAATAAAGGGACTTAGCTGAATGAAAATGAATGAATGAATAAATGAATGAATGAATGAATTGTGTGTACTTCTGGATTACTGTGATGTTTGAGCGACTTTGAGTGACTCCTTCTCGGCAGAGGATCTTGTGTTTAGCGAGTGAATCTGTTTAGATGGAGAAACTCACTCAACTACATTCTTGTTGCTCTCAGGGTGCGTAAATATTGAGCAGATTTTCACTGTGAATGCATTAACATCTGTCACTGAAGCCCTGCGGGTTGCTTAAAGCTGGGTCTAAATTATAAGTTAAGGAGGCCAGTAAGGAGAAGGTATACCGTAAGGTGAAGTGTGCAAAGCTCATCAGCCTGTCATGGGGGTACCTCAGGGCTCAGTGCTTAGACCCCATCTCTTCTCAGTTTTCACTACATCGCTGGGTCCCATCATTCAAGTACACTATTGCTTGTTATGCTAAGGGCTAGGGCTTTGTGATATTAAAGGAAAATGCAAAATGTGCAATAGCATGCTAAATTATGTGATGCTTGATATGTCATACAATATTTAAAATGTTTTTATAACCAGCATATTTTGGTATTATTTTAGGGAAAAGAAAGCAACGCTAAAACTTCTGAAAATAAACAGCCATGTTTTACTGTTGCATAAAACAAATTAGATGTCTTAACAATGTAAACATTCATTTCATTTTCCACAGTGGAATGAACTGCCAACTTATCCAGCATATGTTTTACACAGTGGATGCCCTTCCAGCTGCAACCCATCACTGGGAAACATCCACACACATTCATTCACATTCATACACTTTACCTTACCCAATTCACCTGTACACCATGTCTTTGGACTGGGGGAAACCTGAGCACCCGGAGGAAACCCACGTCAACACGAGGAGAACATGCAAACTCCACACAAAAATGCCAACTTACCCAGCCGAGGCTCAAACCAGCGACCTTCTTGCTGTGAGCCAATCATGCTACCCACTGCGCCACTGTGATGCCCACAATGTAAACAAACAAAAGTCAAGTTACTGATTTACATCAGTATATTATTATTCCCTACAGAACTGTCTTCAAACATCTGCACTCCCAAAGAGCGTCTCATGCCTCCAAAAGCCACTGCTTGCATTGCATTTCATCTTTGTCTTTTTAGAAGGAAGTCATTTATTATATATGAAATTAAGGGCCTACAGTGGCTTCTCCTACCACAGCAAACTCCATTTTTCTTTTTGATATTTGGTGCGAGTTTACCAGGAAGTGACCGTTTTGTCCTCTTTGACTCACTTAATGGAAACTCGGCTTTTTTGCGATGTTACATTTTTGCTTATAAGTTCAAATTCGGATCTTCGGATTGGAAACATGGCTACCATTTCCTTACTTCCTCACTACTCTAGCTTGGTTTTCTCTAACAATGTCACAAACTTTGTAACCAAACAACAAACATTTGTTTTCCCTTGCTAAATGTAGGCTTGCATTAACATTAGCTTGTACTGTACGTTTGGTAAATGTGTCAATATGCATGTTAAATGTTTTTATCAGTCATGTAAAAGCCTCTGTATACATCTGTGCAGTGCTATTCAACCCATTATACTGTGCATTGCAGTTCTTTTACTCGCGTTTGATTTGATTTCTTCTGATTTCTCTTTAATAGCATATCTTCCTGTTCCTGTCATCGCCAGAGATTGTTGTTGTTCTTCCACCTCATCTTCATCAGTGCAGTATTGTTCAGTGGTGTGTTCAGTGGTGAATGTGAGCGCCGTGAGTCTCTCCTGGTACAAAGGAAACAGTTTATTGTCCAGCATCAGAGTGTCTGATCTCAGCACCAATGCTTCTTTACACCTGGAGGTGGAATATCAGGATAAAAACACCTTCATCTGTGTGATCAATAATCCCATCAGCAACCAGACCACACATCTGGACATCGACACACTTTGTCGCACAAATTCAGGTGATATAATTGTTCAATCACTTAAGTCAGGAGCATATTATCAGTCATTTTATATGATTGTTGTTTGTTTATCCTGCCAGAGTCCAACGGCATCTGCTGCTGTGGTTCTACTGATGTTGTGATCCAATTGGTCCTCTCTGCGTTAGTGGGCGTGGCTACTGTTGTGGTTCTGGGTTTTGACATCATATCCAGAAGAGTTGAAGACAAGCGAGTTAAGAAATCAACGACAGTCTCACATTGATTCACCATGAACAACAATCATCTCTCTCTTATTTACATACATGTTTTTGCTCCTCTCTGCCTTTTTTTTTTACAACTTTTTTTTCTGAAAATGCTTAGATTAGAGATTATTTGTGCATTTCAGGGGTGCCCAAACTCGGTCCTGGAAGGCCAGTGTCCTACATATTTTAGTTCCAACCACGATTAAACACACCCGATCCAGCTAATCAAGCTCTTTCTAGGTATGCTAGAAACTTTCAGGCTGGTGTGTTGAAGCACGTTGGAGCTTAACTATGCAGGACAGTGGCCCTCCTGGACTGATTTTGGGCACCCCTGCACTGAAAAAAATGATTTAGGCCTTTATTAAATTAAACATAATTAAATTTTGTTCATTTAAAACAATTTAATTTAGTTGTTGATTTTAATAAATAATTTTTAATTGGTTTTAAGTAAATTAGATGTGTTTTGAACCAAGCTAAAATAATTAATTAAAGTCTATTTAAAAAAATTATGTTTGTTTAAATCAGCACATAAATTGAGTAAGTCTAACTTAATTTGTTTGTTTAAATTAAACTCAAACTAATTATTTGCAACAGCTTGCCTTAAAAAAATTAAGTAAATCCAATGAATAATTTTTTTCAGTGTGGTTTATACAGTCTCAGAATAAAAAAATACAAAAGCTGTCACTGGGTTGTACTCTGAAGTTCAAAAGGTAATCCTTTTTACCTTGTTTAGCCCTAAATTATACACCATAATACCTCAAAGGTTTATATCAGTACCTAAAGTGTACTTGTTAATACCTTTTAGCATTTAGTGACAGCGTTTTATGTATTTCAAGTTTTAAACATAGTTGTTCTCAGCTGAAATGCTCATTTCATGAGTGCATATATTAAACATTTATATAATTTTCTTCAACTCTAAGGCTTTTTAAATGCCAAAAGGAATTATATATGGAAATAAACACAAAATATGTCTTAATTTTATTATGTAACGTGTCATTATTTCCCGAATAGACAATTAGAATAATTAAAGGTTTGCATGATACAGATGTCTGTGAGTGATTGTTTATTTGAATGATTAACAGCATTACTGTTTGTTTGTGCACAATATGTCACTTCAAGAAAGCAGATTATAATTATTAATTTTAATTCTCCAAAAAGGACGATATATATTTACAAGAGGGCGTCATGATTCATTAGAAAACAAATAATACAAATATGATAATTGGCCTAATCCAACAATAACAGAATATTTTAATTGGAATAAACGTAATGTCTTCGTGATGACGAATCAAGTGGGCGGGGTCAGACGTGGTTTTTCGCCGTTGGATTGTACATCTCTGATGAAACAAACATCAGTCCACGCCTCAGTCGGTGATTCACGCTGTTTGCTTCACCTGTCGACAGCAAATCCGGGTGCAGCCTGCTATAAAAAGCCTGTCATCGCTAGTCAAGCCGACATTGTGCTTCTTTATTTGATAACATCGACGAGCTTCGGTTTATTTTTGTCCTTTGGTGTGCTACCTGAGGTGGATGTATCGCCAGGTGCTCGTGCTCGCGGTGTTTGCCGCTTGTCTATGCGGTTTTCCAGCATCATGCGCTCGTAATTTAAATTACAGACCGATTATTGGTAAGAATCACATCTTTTTATGTTATTTTACTGTTCTGGTGATGGTTAAACAGTGTATGGTGTGTGTGGTAGATGATGTTTTGCGCATTGAAGCGTCTCTGCAGATGCTGGAACATTCTCGTGTCGGTTTCTCGCTTATTTTTTAACTCCCTTAAATGTATTGTCATTGTAAACGCTTGATTATTGAGGTAAAGTTGGTTGTATATTCGCACATTTCGTTCAGTGACAACTTGTGACATGCTCCCTATATCGTTTACCATGGTACTTTTAATATTAAGCCTAAAAAACTAAGTATGACTTGAAAACAACATTGTTCACAGTCAAATGAATAGTGCTAATGTTGTACTTTGAGAGTCTATGGCTGCTAATACGATTTCACTGTTTAGATTTTGCTGAGGATATTTTTGTGAAATTATATTACTAGGATAAAGTCTGGATGTCTGAATATTAAACTAACTTTCTCAATCACATGCATACTGTATACACAATGCTGTAGTAATTTATTGTAAATACTGTGGTGTCTTTGAACCATGCTATAGTAAAGTACTTGAATTGATGTGTTGTGGTAATTCTATATTTGCTATAGTAATATACTCGTATAAACTAATATTGTATATTATAATAGTGTTTTTTACAACGCTATGGTATTATAGTATAATACAACACAGTTTACTGTAGTAAAAATTAAAGTATTCTACAGTGTTTATTACATTTTTGTTCATTCACTATATTACAGTATGCTATATTTAGTAAATTGTTAATACTATGTATAAAAATATATTATAAGAATGTTATACATTTTACTATAGTATTTACTATAAATTACTATAGTATTTTTTTTTTTTTAATCTAGGAGACCAATGTTTTTTTTGTTTTTTTAACAAAACAATAAATAAAACCAGCCACTATTAAGGTAAAGTTAGTTTTATATTTACACATTCAGACGTTCTCCTTAATATATCATTTCAGGAAAGTATTATTGGCAAATCCTAAATAGTGCAATCGTATTAGCAGCGAATGACTATCAAAGCACAACATTGTTGACAGTCAGATAAATAGTGCTAATGTTGTTTTGAAGTCATACTTGCATGTCATTTCAGACCGAATATTCAAAGTACCATGGTAAACAATATAAGGAGCATGTCACAAGTCGTCACTGAATGAATGTGTGAATATAAAACCAACTTTACCTCAGTCCATCTGCTGGTGTGCTTGACTGTACTGACTAGCTAATTTAATGATTAGATTGTTAGCAAAACAACTTGACTAGGCTGAGTTGCTGAACCAGTTAACAATTAAGCTACTATATTTAGATTGTTTATTTATTTTATGTAGTTAAACGCCACCGTCAAAGACAAGACGTCCAATTTTGTTGTCGCCATCAGATTATATTTACAAAAGTTATTTTATTTACTCTGAAAGCACATTTAAGTGTTTTAAATGACCTTTGTGGAAGTAAATTGCAACAAATGGGAACCCACAAGAAAAAAAAAATACCGTAGTAAAGTGTACTATATTGTATATATTATAACATTTCCGACTTAATTTTACAGCATACTGCAGTATTAAGTGTCATAAGCTGATGAACTGTGATATACTATATTTTAGTACAGTTTATATAGTTGTAGACAACTTAATACAGTATTGTTACATTTTTTTTAATATTACTATAGCTGTTGTATAAGCTTGGCAAATATAGAAATGCCACAGCAAAAGTACTTTAATATAGTATGGTTCAAAAGTGGTCCACTGGTGGTGGATGAGGACACCCCCCACACCCCAAAACAATGTGTAAAGCACTTTGAGTGTCCAGAAAAGTGCTATGTAAATGCAAGGTATTATTATTATTATTATTATTAAAAACAGTACAGTATTTCCTATAAATTACTATAGTGTTTTTGATATGTGGGAAAATCTTCCATTGTCATTCAATGCAAAGTTTTGGCCTGTACCTATTAATGTTAATATGAAATTTGGCAAAATTTGAAATGTCAACATAATGTGAAAATTAGTGAATTGAAGGATAGTGATTCATAAAAATAATCATTAACTGTCATTTAAAGTATTTAAACTGAGTGTTAATTAACTGGAATGAATGAATGAAGAATTGAATTTTCTTTTCGGCTTGGTCCCTTTATTAATCTGGGGTCACCACAGCGGAATGAACCACCGACTTATCCAGCATATGTATTACGTAGCAGATGCCCTTCCAGCTGCAACACAGTACTGGGAAACACTCAAATACTACGGACAATTTAGATTACCCAATTCACCTATAGTGCTTGTTTTTGGACAACACGGGGAGAACATGCAAACAAGTCCAAAGACATGCCCAGCCGAGGCTCGGACCAGCAACCTTCTTGCTGCGAGGCAACAGGGCTACCCACTGCGCCACTGTGTCGCCTTTAATTCAATAATAATAATAATAATAATAATAATAAAAGTCTTTTAATGACATTTTGAATATTCATGTATTAAAATGTATCACACACATTCATTAATTCGATCAGGGGAAAAAATAAAACTGGATGCATTCTAATGTTGAGTAAAAATGTAAACTGTATAAAACTCTTGTAATTTTGATGCTTCAAAAAACATCATTAATCCCCAAAATTTGTTTTGTGTTTCAGGAATTTTAGCCCAGGAGAACTTGGAGGAGGACCCTCACGCACAGGGCTCTTCTTATATAGCTGCGTCATATGTCAAACACCTGGAGTCGGCTGGGGCCAGGGTCGTACCCATCCGGTATACATCATAAACACAAGCTTGATGATGATGATGATGATGATGATGATGATAAGTGTTTTCTTTTAAAAATTAATATACACCAATTAATTATATGTTCGTTCACAGCATAAATCGCAGCGAGGAGGAGTATGAAAAACTATTCAATGCAATAAATGGGTGAGTATTTCTGAGTAGTCTAATTCTGATTTGGATATTTAAAGTGCAGTGATGTTTGAATTCGGTTTTGTTCATATTTGTGACCATGGATGAGAAAACTAATTATAAGTGTCAATTTCTTCATGAGTTTGAGATTTATACATCACCTGAAAGCTTAATAAATAAGCTTTTCATTGATGTATGGTTTATTAGGAGGACAATAATTGGCCGAGATATGAAAGTCTGAGGGTTAAGAGAAAAAAATAAATAAATAATTGAGAAAATCAATCATCCAAAGAAGTAATCCATGCGTATTACTCATCAGAAACTTAGTTTTGATATTTACTGAAGGAAATCTACTATTTGAACCCATGCAATATGATTTTTAATCAAAATTCAAATGATTTCTGACATGAAAATTCAATTTTGACCCATTCAGTGCGTAATATAAAAATGTACTCGTGCAATATTATACTAGTTTTGTGATCCAGGGTCAGATTTAACCAAAATTTGCAGGTTTAATAGATGTTTTATATTTACTTTGCTTGTTGATGACCATTTTCCCCATTTAGTTTGTTGCTTCCTGGAGGTAATGTGGATATCGAGACGTCTCAGTTTACCAGAGCGGCCAAGATTTTCTATGAACTTGCATTAAAGGTAAATAAAAATGTCACATTTGGATCTGTTTGAATTGATCTTTTAATTAGGAAAAAAACAACAATCCAACACCATTTCATAACCTTTTGATTTAGTGGCTAATTTCTACAATATCTTTTCATACATTTTAGTATGATTTGCTCATCCTCCAATAAGGGGTGGGGTTTGGGGACACACCTCCTTTTATAAATGATACTTTTTCATACAAATTAAGGCCCTGTCCACAAACAAATATTTTCAAAACCACACTTTTCTTTTTCTATCCGGTTTTGAAGCAAGCGGTGAACATGCCAAATTCCTCCTCCAGAGATGAGACCTTTTGTCAATGTTTACATTTTAAATATGTGGCAAGAGGAGTGGGATGCATTGGAAAGTAGTAAATTGTATGAAATCCAACCTGAAATCTCAAACAGAGTTTTAAGACTAGATTTAATCAAGTGGTTTTTACCAGATGTCGTATTGGAGATACAAAATTAACCCATGCCTTTTTGCTTAAAGATGAAGACCCCACTCAATGTTTGTACTGCACAATTCCCCTTACTGTAAAACACATTTTACTGGACTGTCCTGCTTTTAATGATTCCAGAAGGCTTTTTTAAATTAAATGAACTCTCTTAAGGGCATTATTTATTTATTTATTTATTTTTTAATCAAAGTGACACCAGGAAAATGTTTTTGATTTTTATCACTTATTAACGCAAAAAATCTTATTTAATTTATGTATTCATTCATTCATTTGTTTTTAATTGTACATTTTGTTATTGAAATGGTCTTGCCATGAAAATAGCCTTGGTTGCTGACATGGCATTAAATAAAAAATGCATTGCATCTATCCAGTTTTGCTGTTTTTCCACACGAAAACGAAGTATCGGGTGACCGAAATATTCTGAAAACTCCGACCAGTGTGAGGATTTTCTGAAAAGCGTCAGCGTGCATGCTGTTTTCTCCTTTCTGATTTGCCAACACTGCTGGTTGACACCAAAATGCGGATGTAGAAAATTCTGTGCATTCACGACACGTGCGCCGTGGGACGGTCAAAGCGCTTTTGTACATTTGGGGGGAAATCTCCTCATCCACCACCACTGTGCAGCATCCAATGTGCAGCATCCAAGCAACGGCAGCCATATTGCGCCAGACTGCACACCACACACCAGCTCATTGGTGGAGAGGAGACAGAGTGATGAAGCCAATTATGATATGTGGATGGTTTGGAGGCCATGATGGACAAATTTTTTTTTTCTAAGGACATCCTGGGATTTTTAACGACCACCGAGTCAGGACCTCGGTTAAACGTCTCATCCTCACTGAACAGTATAGAGTCCCCTTTACTATACTGGGGCGTTAGGACCCACACAGCACGCAGGTTGAGCGCCCCTGCTGGCCTCACTAACACCACTTTCGGCAGCAATCTAGCTTTCCCATGTGGTCTCCCATCCAGGTACTGACCAGGTGCATCCCTGCTTAGCTTCAGTGGGCGACGATGTAAGAGTTGCAGACAGCTAGCTGCAGGATTATTGCCACATGTTGGTTCGGTATGCTCTTAACATGCGTCACAGTGTATTTTTGGGTTTTCATGTGAATTGAGTTTTCCCCTGTTTTCATCCTTAAAGAAATGTGGTCAGGTGCCAAGTTAGAAAAGTGGCTACTTCATACAAATTCATATCACTATGTAAAATTGTAACGTTTTCTTGTGAGATTGAGGTGAAAAAGATCACCTGATTTTCTCAACTCAATTTATTTATAAAGCTTTTTCAACACCAATGAACCAAAGTGCTGTTCAGAAAAAGGAAAACAATAGAGAGGAAAACCAGAGAACTGTACAGTTGAATTGTTAATTGTTTTCAGAGCTGGTGATACATCCCAAAGATCAGTCCACATGTCCTTAATTTATATTGTTTGGTTTTTAATGGATCTGAATGCACTAATGTTTGTTTTCTATTACCTACGACAGGCTAATGATGCTTCGGATTATTTCCCGATCTGGGGCACGTGTCAGGGCTTCCAGCAGCTCACTGTTCTGACCAGCAATAAAAACTTGTTGACTTTGACTGACACCAAAGCAGTCGCTCTGCCGTTGACCTTCAGCCCAGGTTAGTCATAGTGTGGTTTAAACCAAACGTGCAATATTTGCATCAGAAGATATTTCCCGAAAGATTTATTATTGCGCAAAAATGTAAATAAAAATGCAAAAAAAATAAAATCATATTAATGTTAACCTGCAACAGCTACTAAAGAGAAAGGGTGTGCGATATTGGTCAGAGAGAGAGAGAGAGAGAGAGAGAGAGAGAGAGTGTGTTTAATTTTTTTTTATTATTAGTCATTTTTACACCCAAACCAAGGTTATTATAGTATATTTAAATTAGTTTTAATTTTGCTAATGTTTACATTTGTTGCACATTTCAGTTTAATTTTAGTCCATTTCATTAATGGCTGTTAGTTTTAGAATGGTTTCAATTTTGTGAACACGTTTGTAATTTTAGTATTTTACAAGTTATAAAAAGAAAGTAAATGGGAAGATGAATAAATAAAAATATTGATTTATAAAATAATGTTCATCAGTCTGCTCTTCTTCAAATGATTTCCTGTAGAATTTCAGAAATTATATCTTTGTTTTTGATGAGGGTCAGTGAACTATTTATCTGAGTGTTTGTTTGATGTTTTTCTTTTTGAGTTGGTTAGTTTAGGTCTGTCATGGATTAATAAAAACGACACTAAATGCACCAGTAGGTGGCGAAAAAGTTAAATTCATTTAAATGGTCTCTTAAAAATGACTGATTCATTTGGAAATTAAGCGGCTGCCTTCATAATTCTGAAATGGAAGGTCATCTGCTGTGTAAAACATATGCTGGATAAGTTGGCGGTTCATTCCGCTGTGGCACCCCTGATGAATAAAGGGACTAAGCCGAAGGAGAATGAATGTATATATGCACAAATATTTTTATTATGATTTCTAATTTTGTACAGTGTTTCTTTCTGTAGCACAATTTCCATGTTCACTATAAATGGGCTAAACAACTCAATGACCCTATTGAAAGCCGCTTTGCATATTCTGGTTAGACCGGTTCTGTACGTCAGCTTCAATGTATGTTTTACATTCCACTGATTGTTTCTATTGATTTATAGGAGCCCAGAACAGCAGGTTGTTCAAGAAATTTCCGAAAGATGTTCTTCAGTCTCTGGCGGAAGAAAACATCACATCTAATTTCCACAGCTGGAGCTTGTCCACACAGGTAACCATTTAAAGGGACAGTTCACCCAAACATGAAAATTCTCCAGTGATTTTACTCATCCTCCATTTGTTCCAAACCTGTTTGAGTTTCTTTCTTCTGTTGAATACTGTTATCCTACTCAGTTGTGCGCAAGTTTTTTTTTGTTTTGTTTTATGTGCATTTTCAAAATTAATGTGCATCTTATGCAACTTATTATGCAATATTCCAAAATGTGCATAAAAATATGTGGATGGAAACATAGCTATTGACTTTCACTAGTATTTTTTTGTTGTTGTTCCTACGATGGAATAAAATCTTGTTTCCTCAATATCTTGTTTTGTGTTCAACAGAAGAAAGAAATTAAGTTTAGAACCACTTATGTGTGAATAAATGATGAGGAAACTTTCATTTTGGTTGAACTATCCCTTTAAATAATGAGGAAACTCTCATTTTGGTTGAACTATCCCTTTAAATGATGAGGAAACT
>CAIGQW010053379.1:1361768-1394432 GCA_903798125.1 Danio choprae
AGTAAGTTACGTTAACTGGTATTATAAACAAAAATACTATGTGTGTTGCTTAAAGATTGCGTATAAATGCATGTTTAGAGTAAACAAACGTTTCAACGAAATTAAATTGCAAAAGGATTATAAAGTACTGTGTAAAATCAACAGTGAGATAAAGATTACAGCTACTATGTTAATGTTAGTTGTAAAAGTACAGCTGAATTTTATTCGTTTTTAACTTCGTTTAATAAAAACGTTACGATTTATAATTAAATTACGACTACGATTTTAACACGTTATTAGGTATTACATAAGAAAAGAACATTAGCTAAGATTAAACTTTTGTCGTTGCTTTCATTGAGAGCTTAACGTTAACTATTTAAGCTTTACTGCGGCGTTAGCGTACAATTGCGCTAAAAATAATCACGAAACGTTAAATGAATATTTCAGCATGTCATAGACCAGATTACCTGAAAATGTTTGAACTATTAAGCTAATTTGTTTTGTGTTGAGTTGTGTTATGTGCTTTGCTGAACAATTGTATTTGCTTGTTTATTTTGACTTCAGACTTTATTTCAGACGTGTAAAAAATAAAATAAGTCTCCAAACTTTTGGAGCCATGATTAACAACTCTGCAAAGACAATGTGAATATTCATAAAAACTAACTCCTAAAGTTTAAATAATAAATATTCACTATTTTGAAATGTCTACAATGTCAATATTGCGCACGTTCATTATCACAATATACTGAATAATTGAATATTAAATGAGAGCAATTATTTACCGTAAACAAGCAACTAAATTTAATAAAATCAAATAACTGTTGTTGACTAAAGACAAATTCTTGGCTGATTTCTGTTCGCGATAAATGAGCAAAAAATTGTTTATTATTCAATTATGTCAAATTACCGTCTGTGATCAATAAGTAGCTGATCCACTTTCAGTCATAACATGAAATCACAACTGAATCAAGTGATATCAGGTGGATTTTAGTTGACAGGTGAGTACTTCATCCATTATTTGTTATGAACATTGACAATGATTTGACTTGATTCTGTTATAATCGACATTTAAGTTCAGAGTTCATATCCACCCCCCTAATTGACAAATGACAATTACTCGACTCCTATTCAGCCATAAATATACGCAACCAAATTTTGGTCGATTTGAATCAAGTCAAATCACCATCCGAGTGAATGTTTCGATTTTGTGAGTACTTGGTCCATTTTCTGTCATACAACCAAATATGCACTAGATTATAGCAGTATATACAGTTAAAGTCAGAATTATTACCTGTGAATTTTCTTTTCTTGTTCAAATATTTCCCAAATGATGTTAAACGGAGCGAGGAATTGTTCACAGTATTTCCTATAATATTTTTTCTTCTGGAGAAAGTCTTATTTGTTTTATTTCGGCTAGAATAAAAGCAGTTTTTAATTTTTTAAAACCATTTAAGGTCAATATTATTCGCCCCCTTAATCGCTATTTTTTTTTCGATTGCCTACAGAACAAACCAATGTTATACAATGACTTGCCTAATAAGCCTAACTTGCCTAATTAGTTAAGCCTTTAAATGTCCCTTTAAGCTAGTATCTTGAAAAATATCTAGTAAAATATTATGTACTGTCATTCTGTTAAACAGAAATTGGGGAAAAAATATACAGGCGGGCTAATAATTCAGGAGGGCTAGTAATTCTGACTTCAACTGTATAGTCAAATCATCATCAGAGTAAGTCTATGACAGGTGACGAGTACTTCAGTCATAAATGCGCAACCAAATTTCGGACATAATTGAGTTAAGTCAAATCATTGTGACCGCAAACGTTTACAACCGGAGTTGACAAATCAGATTCATGACATCAGACAATAAAATGGAATGCTGATTCTTTGGAAAGCATTCTAAATTGAGTCACATTTGGAATACTTGCTTCTACCCACCGTTTACAGCACCGGGGTCTGCACTGTTTTTGGTCTCCGCGTTAGCATTCTTGCCGTCTTCGCTGTCTTCATTGAAGAACCCGGAGCTCTCCTGGGAACTCTCCATGAATCCGGATTTTCGATCCCTTGGAACATCCTCGTGTTCCTCGAAGCCTACGGGAACATCCAGAGCTGGCCCGTGAGAGTGGAGAGGGTTGGGAAGGAGTGCTGGACCGGCGCTTAAAACTTCAGCACACACCAGAACTAGCAGAGTTGAACCTGAATAAAAGAGAAAAAATAACTCAGAGTTGGCAAGAACAAACCAAACAATCGAACAACATACTTCAAATGCAAATGAGTGCTTCTTAAAGAGACAGCACACCCAAAACTTTTATTTGTCAGAATTTACTCATCCTCAACTTCTTTCAAATGTTTAACATAAACCGATTAAGTCAACTTAACGGTTTTTACAATTTTAAGTTGATTGAAAATAAATCAATTAATTTGCCCCCCCCCAAAAAAAACGTAAGAATTGTGCTGTTTCGACTCATTTTAAATAAGTAGTTTGAAAAAGCCGCAAAGGTTTTTGGAGTGTATTTAATAACTTTGTTAAAGTAAGAACCATAAAACTAATACCCTGACTTTCCTAAATCCGTGTAAATTTATTTCCAACATTGTTATTTTATTCAAATGAGAAAACACTCAAGAGTATTTCTACCTTGAATTACCATAGCACTCAAATTGATCACATGCATTTCACTTTCCACAACATATTCCCTTCCTGCGAACCAAAAACAACCATTTCTGATGGAGCAAAAACATATGTACTTCAGACGTGTCTTTCAAAAACAACATACCCAGTGGGATGAAAAAACTCATTTACTGGCTGTACAACAAAAAATACCATTTTTTTTGGGCAATTACTTCATAAAATATGATAACAGACATTCAAAGTTCTAATATTACAATATATATGGTAATTCTAATATCTTAATAGAAGAATAGAAGAAGGATGTAAATATGGCATGAGAATATAACGTCTTATATGAGAACAGCCATTGACTTCCATAGTACTTCTTTTCCTACTATGCAAGTCAATGGCTACCACTTTCCAAAATTCTTTATAATATCTTCTTTTGATATTGGTAGAAGAAACTCAATGATTCGGACCAATCTTCATGTTTTTGGGTGAACTATCCCTTTAATAGCTTCAATGCTGACAGATGGTTTCAAGGCTGTATAGATCCATCAAACGCTGACTGGAAACTTCTCGAATCCTGGCCCCTGATGGGCTTCACCCGCAGATGGCTCGGTATCATGACGGCTTAGCGTTGTCTCTCAAACCAGCCGCTCTTATCTTCCCTCTCCAACCCGGTCACGGTAGGATTAGCATTGGTTCTTAACACTGGGCAGCCAAAGAGAGGAACAACTGGACCAGATTTTGCAACTAACCTTCAGCCGGAGCCAAGATGGAGTCTCAAAACCAATTACACAGTTCTCTAAGTTTGACACGGCTTTAGTTTTTAATTCATGGAGCCGTTTAATGAAATATATTCTCTAGCGAGGCTGGGTTTAATTAAGGGGACCAGCAGGCTGACATCACCGCGACTCTGGTATTATATTTAGCAAGTGGTAATTAACTGGGTGGAACAACTGGGCACTTCCTGCTCCAATTTATGAATCGACCAACTTCGCCTTTTTGGAAACGTTCCAGCGGTTTTAGAGACTCAAGATGAGCAGTGAACTCAAGCCAGAAATTAGACGGCAGCTGGAGAGTTTGGCCTAAATAACCAATTGACATTTACTTAGTAAACCTGTCGAGATTAGAAGCCAAAAAAACAAAAACATTGACCGCCTTGTTTGTCCAAAAACAAACTACACTGATCATTATTGCTGCTTTATGTTTAAATCCAAAATATGGACTGTTGGTTTACCTCAAGGAACAGTGTTGGGAACACTGTGCTAAGCAATCATTGGAAAAAACGCATTGAACCACACTTCAGCCAATCAACAGAAAGGGGCGTGTCTAGTAATTATAGTGCGGAGATATAAAAAAGTGGGCAGAGTCCTGCTGGATATTTGTTTTGGTGTTTTCAAACTGAAAGGCTGTATGATATTGGAAAAACCGAACATTGCGATATTTTTTATTCTACGGTATACATTGCGATCAGAGTTGTCACGATATCTGATTGCCCAATTGTGTTCAAGTGCTTAACAGAAATGAATGTGATTGGCCGTGAAGGTCATCAGTTGTTTATTCACCGCTATTTACTGAGTGTAAACACAGATACAGGGACACTGGAGGGTTTTAAATCCGTGAAGATCAGCAGGTCTGTCTTTTTTTCTACGAGCGGTTTTAAAACGCTCCAGTGTCCCTATATTTGTGTTTACATTCAGCAAACAGAGTTCGGTGAACTGATGACCTTCACGGCCAATCACAGTCATTTCTGTTGAGCACGTGAACACAACGGCAAATCAGCACCGTTTAAGAACGCGCTCAGATGTTAGCGGGAAATGGACGTTTTTAAAATTTCAGTACCGAATTGGTACCAGAATCGTAACAACACTAGTGAATACAACACTAATTTCACTGAATAACTACTTGGTAAGAATGGATCATTTTAGATTGATTGGGATGATCATGAAGGAGAGTGCATCTGCATAAAATCTAATAAACAATACACAAGCACAGACAAATTCAATAAAGGAAAGACACAAATGAAATAAACTGCGTTTTATTGCTTTCCGAGGAGTCAAACTATATTCAGGTATACAGTAACTGAGTAATCAAATGTAAAATAATAATACAGGTCCCTCGCTATAACGCGTTCACTTTTCGCGGCCTCGCAGTTTTGCTGATTTTTTTGTGCAATTTGACGTGTTTTTTTTCTACAGCGCATTGCGTTCTGCGTCCTGATAGGCCGTAGATCATTGTCAATCAATCTTCTTCGTGCCTTGTCTCCTGTACAGTACAGAATGCATGACAATCTTTGATCTCTAGCAGTGCGACTGAAGTGCTGTACTGCATGTTTGCAAGTTTTCACCCACCACAATGTCTACGAAACGTTCTGCACCGTCAAAGGCACCTGCGGTAGCACCCAAAAGGCAGAGGAAGATGCTAACCTTCAACTTCTGGGCATGCTAAAGGAAGGTAGAAGTTACGCGGCTGTAGGGCGCCATTATGGAATAAATAAATGAAGATCAAATGGTTTTGATCTTTGGTTGCTTCCTATGAAGGTTTGAACTTTGAGAGTGTTTAAACAAGAGAGAAAAGTGTGAAAATGCTAATGCCCGTCTGAGAGAAGTGTATAAAGTGTGTAGTGAGGGGTTTTACAGCCTTAAAACATCTAAAATTCATTCATTCATTCATTTATTTTCATTTCGGCTTAGTCCCTTTATTAATCTGGGGTCGCCACAGCGGAATGAACCACCAACTTATCCAGCATATGTTTTACGCAGCGGATGCCCTTCCAGCAGCAATCCATCACTGGGAAACATCCACACACACTCATTCACACACATACAATAGGGACAATTTAGCTTACCCAATTCACCTATACCGCATGTGTTTGGAATTGTGGGGGAAACCGGAGCACCCGGAGGAAACCCACACCAACACGGGGAGAACATGCAAACTCCACATAGAAATGCCAACTGACACAGCCGAGGCTCGAACCAGCGTCCTTCTTGCTGTGACGCGATCGTGCTACCCACTGCGCCACTGTGAGGCCAAAACATCTATAATAATTGTAAAAAATAAAGCTGACTACTTCACGGATTTCACCTATTGCTGGTTATTTTTATAACTAAATTTCCGCGATTAACGAAGGACCACTGTACATAGTCTTCGCTGTATAAACAAGTCGATAAAATTAATCTTTATTTATTTTTCAAAGTTACAAACGGTACAATTTGCTTTTAAAATCCTCATACAAGCCCCAAAAAACACTTGCGAAACGATCAAATATAATCCAAACTCCAAACTGTTGCGAATGATCGCATTGCAATATCGATGCTGAAACGATGTATATTGTGCAGCACTATTTCAATCAACATTCTTGGCCAAACATTTGCTATTTGCGTTGGGTCTGTATTAACAAAACATCTTCAAACGTCTTGGGATGCGAAGCACAAGTGACATGGACTACTTTCATTGTGCCTTTTTGGAGCAAAAATTGGGTTATTCAAGTCTTGAACAAAACCAGAAGGAAATACTTGCTGAACATTTCTACTCTTGATAAGTTCTAATGCGTGAACATTGCCTCATCCCTGTATTGTATGTCCTCAGAAAGTGTCAATGTCGAAACCACAGCAGATCACATTAATTATGGTCGACGCAATCTGATTTTCTGCAAGGCCACTTCTGACCTCGTGAGTGAAAATGCGAATTTGCTGACAGCCGAACTCGAACACATCTATCTCCGAGGAACGCTCTTTGGCCTTGCGCCCCCAGAGACGCTCTCAAAGGTTGGACACACATTTGATGGTACATTAATCATAAAAGCTAATATCTCGTTTATCGAAGCTCTGCGGCAACAAAGTGTGTCCGTGAGCTTTGCACTGGGGGGAAAGAAAAAGAGAGAGAGTCGGGTAAACAGAGCGAATCTCAAGAAGATAGAATAAATGTGCATGAATCTGAAGGACAAAGTGTAATAACTACAAAGAAAAAAAGATTTATTTGTTGTTGTTGTTGTTGTTGTGAGAAGTCCCCAGATGTCGGAATTTATACAAATCGAATTACGCTCATATAATATTTAGCGTGTTTGCTGAAGACTTGCCAACCTAGATAAAATATTTAAAATCACGTCATTTATTCATCCTCCATTATTTCTTAACCCCTCCACAGTTTCTTTCTTCCGTCGAACACGAGATAGGGTATTTTGAAGAATGTTGGTAACTTTTTCCCTTTGGCTTAGTCCCTTTATTAATCAGGGGTCGCCACAGCGGAATGAACCGCTAACTTATCCAGCTTATGTTTTACACAGCGGATGACCTTCCTGCTGCAACCCTGTACTGGGAAACATCCGTACACTCTCACATTCACATTCATACACTACATCCAATTTAGTTAATTCAATTCACCATGTGTTTGGACTGTGGGGGAACCCGGAGCACCCGGAGGAAACCCACGCCAACATGGGGAGAACATGCAAACTCCACACAGAAATGCCAACTGACCCAGCCGGGACTCAAACCAGCGACCTTCTTGCTGTGAGACAACCACTGAGCCACCGTGTCACACCCATGTTGGTAAACAAATAGCTTACATATTTTTCCTACTATGCATGTCGATAGTTTCCATCCAAAGATGCAAATTAGCGCAAAACTGTAATGTCAAATAAAACATGTCGTTTTGTGCCATAAATTGGTTATTTTTTAGTGCGGCAGAGCAAAATGCGCATAAAATTAGGCGGATGTAAACATAGCTAATGGCTTCCTTTTTCCAGACATTCCTCAAAACATTTGTGTTCAACAGAAAAATAACAATGATGTGCTAGGAGAAGGCACTGTGGGCTTTCATTCTTATTTAATAAATGATTATAATAAATCACTCTATCATGGTTAAACTCAGCAGTCACTCTACAAATTGCTCGTGTCAGCGCCTGGTCAACTATAACTCAGACTCAACATTGCATGTCTTGCAATATGACTATTGCAGATGCGCACACGTCAATGCAGAAATGATATATTGTGCAGCCCTACTATGGCGGTCGATGGCTACATCCAACATTCTTCTAAATATCTTCTTTTATGTTCAACCAAAAAACTAGCATTTCAAACCACCTGAGGGTGAGGAAATGGTGGGTACATTTTCAGATTTTTGTGTGCACTATCCCTTTAAGGATGAAAATACTGTACGTTTGCCGGTCTAACTTCAGCTGCTCTGTAATCTCGCTTTATTTTGCTGTGAAACATGAATCAGACGTGCTTTCACAGTATCATGGCAGTTGCAGCATGCCCAGCGCCCACCTGTTTCTGTTGTCTTAATATAGTGCACATTCATCCGTTCAGACCAATCCTCCGCCATCCGATACCAACGCAGATAGCAGCTATTGTACTAAATATACGAGCAGTTCAGCCAGCGCCGGCATCTAAAGGAGACCAGGAGCCTAAATGCAAAATGAAAGGATTCATAAACCTTCGACCCCACTAAAAAGCTTAAAAGTGCGAGACTTTTGCCAAAGCAAAAACAACGCTTGCCAGCTAAACTCCCAAACCCCCTTTCCTCTCAGAGACAAAGCCCGCGTCTCAAGCCAGCAGCGCCAGTCAAGACGGAAGAAATGCTGATGTCACCTGACCTGAATGGGTTTGTGGCCTGTGCCAGCTTACATTGCAGCAGTGGCTGTGGGCGGAGGAGGCATCAGATTTACAGTCCACAGACTGGCAGCTGCAGGTCTGCGGTGCGAGATACTGCTAAAGAGGCCATACCACAGTACAGAATGAGAGCTATATCCATACACCATGGTGTTTCCATTGATGGATGTCCAAAATTGCCAATGATACTATTAAATGGATACCATCACAGTGAGCCAAATACAATTACGAAAGCTCCAAAGGTATTGTATTACCATAGTAAAACTATATTGTGCCAATGAATTGCAAAAAAGTTACTATGGTATCAGTATGAGTTTTAAGTTGCATAGGTATGATTGTAGAAATAGCTTAAAATACATTGAGTCAATGTAAACGGTGAAAACTCATGTAAGTATTGAGTAAAAGATGATGTTCAATGAAGACGTTTGGTAATTTTAATACTGTAAACAGATCAAAAGTTAATTTTTGATTAGTAATATACATTCATATCACAACTTCAAAGGTGATTTTCTCAAATATAGTTGTATCTCAGCCAAATATTAAGGCACTTCAAAGAATACCTTGATATTACCACAGTAATACCACTAAAACAGCTTAATTCCTTGATGTATATAATGTTATTGTGTAATTATTACCCTAGTATTTACATGACACTTCAAAAAAACACTGCGGTATACACCTGGCAAAAACAAGACAACATAAACCCATTTAAATGGTAACACAATAAAAGTTGTACTTCAAAGAATACCATAGTATAGACTAAAAAAACATTTTATTATCATTAAAATTAGGTAGTACTGCACAAATATTACAGGATCTACACGGTTTGAACATGTTACTGCACCTATAATCTGAATTAAATGACAATACAGCACTTATAGCATTATAATAATTTTACTAAAAAACCCTACAGTACTATGGTACTATTAAATATCACAGTATTAGAAACACCATTACCATGGATTTTTTAATGGCAAATCTTTGATCTATAATTCATGGTGTTTCATGGCATTACCATGGTATTTACATTGCATTTCAAGGAACTGTAAAAACATGGTATGCACATGGTATAAACATGATATCATTAGTATAACCCAAATTATAACAGCATTACAGTACTTTTATCATGACGCTAAATATGTTAACCTTTGTATTACCATAAATCGGCGTAAAAGCAGAGTATAATGGCACAAGGGTATTGGGGGTTACCATAGTATTTACACTGTTCTCCAAAAGCACTGTGGTATTTATATGGTAAAAACATGACATAGCATCTGTAGTGTAAATTGCAAAATGATTGAATTTTGATTGGCTGCTGAACACTGAGGTGTGCTGTTATTGTCAGATTAACGCACAGCTAAAGTAGTTCCGGCAGGATTTGAGCGATTACAGCTCCGTATCACTACGCTGAATGATTTACTTTAGTCACAGCTACAGTCAAAAATCACATCAAAACACAACAGAAGGCTTTGGATGAGATGTGTGGGAAACCAGTGCTACACACAGGAGCAGTTTGAGGACGAAAACCTGACAAATGTCTGAAATACAACATCTCAACAGGGACTTTAGCAGTGGGAACCAGAGTATAAGCACATTCATTGATGACAAGCCATTGGAATATTGGAAATAATGCATTAACACAATGATTGCATCACCTCAGGTCTGCATTATTTTTCAAATAATTCAAGTTTAATATAAATAACTCAATGTAACTTGATGTACAAATGTATCCCCTGGAAAGTAATTATTATGGCAGTACATTTTATTTTATTTATTTTTATTTTTTATTTTTATTTATATTATATTTATTTATTTACATATTTTAATTTATAATATCATTATCTTTTTATGTATTCCCTCACCTGTAAGGGGTTAAATTGTTGGGGAAAGGGTTGTTATATATATTGAAAAATCCTAAATAAAAAGTTACAAAAAAAAAATAATAATATAAATAACTTGTGTAATGAGTCCCTCTAGGATTTTGCAGAGCCATTTTTTTACATTTGCACCCTAAAATGACAATTTTCGCGACACTTATGGCATTATTTGCTTTAATTCTTGTGTTTTGCTTGGTTTTGATCGCAAGGACCTTTGTAATATGTCTTATAAATATCAAATGTTTACTATATACACTGTAAAAAAATGCTGGGTTCCACACAATCGATTTATGTTGTGACAACCTGAAGGAATGAACTTATTAGCTTTTACAAATTTAAGCTGATTGAACATAAAACAATTAAAGTTGTCCCAAAAAACTCAATAATTGTGTTGATTCAGCTCATTTTAAATTAGTTTAAACAACGAACATCATTTTTTTGAGGTTAGCATGCCACAAAAATACCACAAAGGTATTACTCCACATGGTAGAACTTCTATATACATCATTATACTCTATACATATTTGGTGATTACCATAGTACTCCAATGGATTGCAAAAAAAGATAGCATTAGCATATCCAAAAACGCCTTAGTAACTATATATTGCAGTATTACATGGCAGCAAAATGCCTAAATCCTGATATTGACAGGGCATAGTGTAATAAAGACGTTTCGAAGAAACAAAACATATTACTTTGCATTTCTTTCTATTATATGTGGAATATTCTAACAACTTCCCAATGCATATATCTCCAGTGTCCTTTTATGTCTTGAAAACGCAGTCAGACCTCAGTCTTTTCCTTAAAAACTGTGGCATTCCTATGTATATCATTCATTTTCCTTTAGCTTGGTCCCTGATTTATCAGAGGTCGCCACAGCGGGATGAACCGCCAACTACTCTAGCATATGTTTTACACAGCAGATGTAGGAATGGGCAATATGGCAAACATGCAATCTCGATTAATTCTTTTCCATATTGAACAATAACGATATATATTTCGATATCAGTTGTTAATGCTTCCAGATTTAAAAGAGCATCTCAACAATGACTGGAGCCACAAATTCGAGGGTCCATTAAATAACATAACCTATTTTCGGTGGCCGATAACTTTTGGCGGCCGACAACTCAGAGCATCTCTAATATCAACACACTTCTAGATTCCCATTGTTGTACATTTCTGCTGTGTGATTGGCTCTTAGATCAATATAGAGTAAAAAAGTCCAGAGCTTACCGTTATCGACATAAATTTTATCGCAATTTGGTATAATATCGTTTATCGGCCCAGCCCTTAGTCCAACATATACCAAAAAAACAATATTAATAAACACTGGTGGTAATTAAGAAGAGGGCGACTAGAAATCACAACATGTGAGTTGAGCTCACGGTCAAATGTGACGGCGAGCAGAGAATTGGCTTAAGCCTGAATCTGTGCTGGCCATTAGACTAAACAGAGCTGACCTGTCATTGTTGTGTCTGCTCATCGCTCTGTCTGGACAGAGCGGCTTTTGACCAGTGCAATCTGTTAGCCGTGGCCTCATGGGCACGACAAGCCATCACACACACACACACACACACACACACACCCGCGTGCCAAAAACAATCTGCGTCCACAGCAGCTGCAAAATGTGCTTTTCTCAGTTACATGATGAATCATCCTGAAGATCCTGACTGGAGCTGAATATATATCAGATATGGAGGAGGAAAAAGGGGCGTGTGCCCAAAATCTGCACTGCCACATCAATAACACAAAGATTATCAATGATCTGACCGAACAACACTGCGCATCAATAAATCACACATGATCATTTCTGGACACAACAATGCACTCAGGTCTCATTGTGAGGCTCTCAGATACAAGAAATCAGCACAACATATGACAGCATATCAGTGCTTTCCACCTCATTTTAAGACTAGGACACTTAATAACCTGCAAATAAACATTCATCTGATATTAAAAATCAATTAGCATCAATAAACACTACAATTTATCTACACCTTTTGCATATTAGCATACATTTGAATCTAACTTCTACACAAACAAACACGCGTCAATATCAATTAGCATTAATGCATTTACAGCTTTTACATGTTAGCATACATCTGAATCAACTTCTACACAAACAAACACGCATTGGTAGCACACAAATAAACATAATAATATTAATATTAATAATAATAATAATAATAATATTAATAATAATAATATTAATAATAATAATAATAAACATAATAATAATAATGGTTGTACTCACCAATCATGAGGCACTGGAGCGACGCGACGGACATCTCTGCAGCTTTGAAAGATCGCGTTGGGGAAATAATCGCGTCAGTATTTGTTCAGATGTGCATCATATGTGACTTACTGACCTCGATATGCTCGACTAACACTGAGTAATCATCGGAATTAAACGCAAAAGGGTGAGCTGACGGGCTCTGTGGTGAGGGGAAAACGCCGGAGGAGGAGTCGACGGCAGTTTTGTCCGCCGCCGTTCTTGCAGTCAATGAATTTGCAGGGATAAAATTGAGGATTTTGGAGGGTTTGATTCCTGGCGCAGTGACTGCAGGCGAGCCGCTGCAGAGGCGCAGGGTCCTAAACACCGCCGGGATTTTATAATGACAGGACCATTTCTTTTTTAAACTAACAGTACACTGTAAAAAATGCAGGGTTACACACAATTCATTCATGTTGTCCCTACACAACTCGATTAAGTTAACTTAAATTGAAGTGGATTTATCATAAAAAAATTAGTT
Organism: Danio choprae; assembly: GCA_903798125.1. Taxonomy (NCBI): domain Eukaryota; kingdom Metazoa; phylum Chordata; class Actinopteri; order Cypriniformes; family Danionidae; genus Danio; species Danio choprae. Next base: position 1,374,608 of record CAIGQW010053379.1, read on the forward strand.
ATCTCAAAAAATCTAAAGAATTATGCTCATTTTACTAGTGGCGGATTTAGGCATGGGCAATATGGGGATCTTGCTTGGGGCGGCACGGGGAGACTCAGTAAAAATCATCTGTGCCCCAGTAAAAGTTTTGAGATACGGTTTACTTGATGCATTGTATTAATTAAGAGTGGTAATCCCAGAATAAAGACAGGGGCCATTCACATTTGGCGATTTTTGCACACGCAAGTTTCTCTATGTGCAACCGAAACAACATTGGTGAAAGCAAAACTGCCACATGCGCACAGAAAACCATTCCCCCGCGCCTCACACACGCCGCTCCTGCTCCCGGTGTAAATCCCGGTTGTTTACATGCACGCCAATAAAATACGTGCCGGTCATGCGCTGTGAAACCAGAGTAATCGGGTTGGTGAGGGTATATGGCACAGGTGTCAATTCCAGTTCCTGGAGGGCCGCAGCTCTGCACAGTTTAGTTTCAACCCTGCTTCAACACCCTTACCTGTAGGTTTCAAACAAGCTTGAAGGACTCAATTAGTTTGATCAGGTGTGTTTAATTAGGGTTGGAACTAAACTGTGCAGAGCTGCGGCCCTCCAGGAACTGGAATTGACACCTGTGGTATATGGGGTGGTTCGCCCAGGCCAGCAGGGGTCACCAATCTCGGTCCTGGAGGGCCGGTGTCTCTGCAGGGTTTTGCTCCAACTTGCCTCAACACACCTGCCTGGGTGTTTCAAGTATACCTAGTAAGACCTTGATTAGGTTGTTCAGGTGTGTTTGATTAGGGTCGGAGCTAAGATCTGCAGGACACCGGCCCTCCAGGAACAAGCTTGGTGACCACTGGCCCAGGGTACCATTTAAGCTAGAACCGCCATTGTTTGAAATTTTGAGTGTAGGAAACTGATTTTTTTTTTACTTTATTAAATCAATGCCACAGGAGTAAGAGGCATTACATATGCAAAACTCGAGAAAATATAAAGACTAGACACATACATGAGTTTAAATGTTTTCAGAGCATTACCTCAATCAAAAAAAAAACACTGAAAACATGTAAAGGTAGTTTTACATTCACATATTCAGACATTAATAATACCATTTCAGAAAAATATTATTTGCCAATAGTGAAATCATATTAGCAGCCAATGACTATCAAAGCGCCACATCGTTCAGTCAAATAAACAGTGCTAATGTTGTGTTCAAGCCATACTTAAATGTGATTTCAGACCCAATATTCAAAGTACCATGGTAAACAATATCGGCAGCATGTTACAAGTTGTCACTGAACGAATGTGCGAGTATAAAACCAACTTTACCTTAATCAATTCATTTATGCTGTCCTAACACAAATCGATTAAGTTACCTTAACAAATTGAAGTGGATTGAACACAAAAAAATTAAGTTATCCCCCCATACAACTCAAGAATTGTGTTGTTTACGCTCATTTTAAATAAGTAATTTGAACAAGCCACAATCTTTTTTTTTTGAGTGTAGGAAACACTAATATAACACTTTATTAAATCAATGCCACACGAATAAGAGGTATTACATATGCAAAACTTTAGAATATATAAAGACTAGACATATGCATGTGTTGAAATGTTTTCAGAGCATTACCGCAATCAATAAAAAGCACTGAAAACATGTAAAGGTAGTTTTATATTCGCACATTCGGTTTTACGCCTTAATAATGTCATTTCACAATTATATTCTTTGCAAATTCTAAACCGTGAAATCATATTAGCAGCCAATGACTATCAAAGTTGTTCACAGTCAAACAAATAGTGCTAATGTTGTCTTCAAGTCATACTTACATGTGATTTCAAATCCAATATTCAAAGCACCATGGTAAACAATATAGGTAACAATTAAACTATTTAAAGTGCTTTAAAAATTAAACCAAACCACTTTACCAGCTGTTTCAATGTTATACATGTTAAATATCATTATATGTTAATTATCAATGTTATAATTATTCTGTGAAAGAAGAAAGATTAATTATTAGTAACTTTGTATTTAATGTGAGGTTGAATTAGCAGGACTTTTTGATCACTTGTGTGTTTAACTCGTTTAAATCACATAATATACTTTCTAAATCATTTTATTCTAGTGGCTTGGCTGTTACTTGCATGTACTTTTCCCTTATTATAATAACACGTTCATCACCCTTTGATTCATTCACACCAAGCATACTGTGCTAAAAGCTTAAGTTACTTCTATAATTCACCCTTTAATTTGGTTTTATTCCGTATATTTAAGACTTATATATAATAAAACGCCAAACAGATTTTGCTTGATGGTGTTTATTAATCCATGTTTAGGACTTGTTTTAATTGTTTGTTAAGTTTGGATGACGATGTGTGTTTGAACACACTTACTAGAGGTGTTTGTTGGAGCGTTTCTGTTGAGCTGAAGTTACTGCTGGAGATCCGTCTATAATGCGTCTGATTCTCGACTGACAAACAGTTTTGACGTCGCGCGGTACGCATTTATTCAGCCGGCTCATACCAACTCAAACAACGTCACGGGGGAGCGCAGATGGAACAAAACTCGTTTTGCATTTCTTTTATTTATCTGCATCATTAACGTTGGTTGTATTTAACGCGTAAGTCGATGTTTTTAAAAAAATTACATTTACTGTGATTAGTTAAATTCAAGAGGTTTGTATAAAATGTTAATTAGTGCGTTTCTTCGCTGTTGTGTTAGTAAATGGGGTCAGTCAAAAAAGAGACAGAGCGCACGCGTCATAACCCGAAAGGCACGCCCACCCAAGGAAACGCCTTCTTCGATAAATACTTTTAAGCGTGCCTGTAGAACAGGGTTTGACCCCAGGAAATGTTATTTATTTATTTATTTTTGCTCCTAATCCTGGAAATGGAAGAAAATTAACGTTTGCTTTAGGGGCAGATAAAGGGAATAATAATCTGCTTTCTTTAAAATCAGAGATCTTCACTGCCTGAGATACGATATAAAGCTAGCCGAGTTAAATTCCATTGTTCTGCATCATGTCTTTAAAATATGTTCATTTATTTTATCACAGTATTTCCAATGGAGTTTCTGCACTCGACTGCTATACTCCTGATGGCACTTGTGTTTAAACGGTCTTTCATATCGTTTTACACTTGAACAAGTAAACGAACGCTGAAGTCTTTTAAACTGAATGTATTTTAGTTGAGTTACATTACTGATGCTGTAAAAGGAGCCTTATGAAATTTATACAAGACAAAGTTGCACAGTTCTTATCGCTTTTTTTTAACGTAAGACTAAGTTTTAAAGTCAATTCTGGGAAAAAAATAGTAGAAAAGAATTAAAATTGATTAATTAAAACTGATTCAATTGTATCAATTACAATCATTGCACCAACAGGTGGGCAAGCAGCCATTAAATCTGTATTTGTCAGTAAACAAGTTGTTCAAGATTCTGCGAAGCTGCTATCAGGTAATGAATCGCGAGTCTTTTCAGAGTGAATTATTCAAGCATTCATTCACACTAAGATTAAAGGGAATTCATTCATTCATTTTCATTTCGGCTTAGTCCCTTTATTAATCTGGGGTCGCCACAGCGGAATGAACCGCCAACCTATCCAGCATATGTTTTACACTGCGGATGCCCTTCCAGCTGCAACCCATCACTGGGAAATAAAGGGAATTGATTTTATTTATAAAATAAATGGCAAAAGAATAGTAGAGCAAATAAAACGTCAGAACCTAGTAAATTATGCCTATTCAGAATCATGGAAGCATTGTGATCTACAGTATATACACAAGTGCTGTGCAGTGATTACATTTCTTATCTAATTAGGTGCGTTGATTAATCTATTTAAAATCATATTTAATTATATATTGTTAGAACTAAATTTTCCCTTCACAACCGCATGACTCTTTCCTCATAATTAAGATCATAATTCCAGATTAATTTCTTGCCATTTTCCTTTTGTCCAAATTGACAGAACAAAAATTGGTGGCATAAATATGTATATATATTTTATATATAGTGATTACATAAGCATAAAAAGCTATAAGAATTAACTATATAACAAGCATGTTCCTTGTCCCCATTGGTGTGGGTTTCCTCAAGGTGATCCGGTTACCCCCACAGTCCAAACACATGTGCTATAGGTGGATTGGGTAAGCTAAATTGGGTAAGCTAAATCCGTAGTGTGTGTGTGGATGTGTATGGGTGTTTCCCAATGATGGGTGGCAGCTAAAAGGGCAGCCGCTGTGTAAGACATATGCTGGATAAGTTGGCGGTTCATTCCGTTGTGGCTACCCCTGATATATAAAGGGACTGAGCCGAAAAGAACACACCCTAAGGTAACGCCTCTGAACCAGATTTAACAGCAGAAATCTAGAATGAAATGGTCAGTGAAAAAACATTCACCAACCAATCAGAGTGCTGCTATTATAACGACTTTGATAATGCAGTCGAGTTAAGCCGAGTATACAGGCATGACATTCACAACAAGCATTCCAACACACCACAGCTTCAGTTTATTACTCAGAACAAACAGTACAAAATACTTTTTTCATCATTTTTTTTTTTACAACATTCAATTCAAATAATTGGACAATGCAAGATACAGTGAAGAAGACAACATGAGCCAAGCAGACCGCTACGGTTCATGAATGGGTCAGAATGTGTAATCCATGTATAACGAACGACTGGTCCAACAACCACATGACAAAACTATATACAAGTCCGGGAGCCTCCAGATGCAGGCTAGAACTGCTGAGCGATGAGCTTCTTCTTGGCATCGTGGGAGAATTTGTTTGAGCGGAAGAGATCGCTGTCGTAAAACGCAGACAGGTTGTGGATGTTGATCTGTCGAGCCTGAGGACAAACAAGAGAGCGTTACAATGTAAACTCCTAAACAACCTTTCAATAATTATTTTGAGCGGACTGCCCAATGGGCGACGTCTAAGGACAAGTAGATGTTCCACAAATATTTACTTTTGTGCCTGAAGCTATTCGGTTACGTAATAAATGTAGTTGATCAATGGTTTATTATTATTATTATTTGTGTACTTAATGTTAAGTGCTGGTATTTATTGTGTTAAGCCTGTCATTTCTGTTACATGTGAAGCGCCATACCATGTCAGCATGAACTGCCCCAATGGCATTAATAAAGCTTTAAACTAAACTAAATTCGATTCAATTCAAGTTTATTTCTATAGCGCTTTTTACAATGTAGATTGTGTCAAAGCAGCTTAACAAGTTCTAGTAAAGTCCAGGTTTCAGAGCATAAAAGCATGAGTTGTATCCAAAATCACTCCCTATCCACTATTATTGAGTGTCAGCCTTTTCATAGTGGCGTCCCAATTCTGTTTGAACGACTTTAATCCACTGACTTGTACATCCAATATACATTTCAAGAGTTCACACTTAGCTGATGATTGGTTATGAAGCTTGTTTGGCATGCTGTCCCGGGAGAGAGCCCTGAGCTCATAGATCCTCCAGCCCGGGGCTCCCTCTCGTTTGCAAGGCGAGAGGGGAGTTTGAGCTCAGTTAGATCTCGAGAACTCCCCTGCTGTAGTAGCTAATGAACAGATAGTGATTGCTCTTGAGATGACTACTTACTAGGAGCATGTATATGATGCCGATTTGGATTAGTCAATTAACTTAAGTTGCATGTTTTTGGACTGTGGGAGGAAACCGGGGAACCCGGCGGAAACCCACGTGAGCACGGGGAGAACGTGTAAACTCCACACAGAAACGTCGGCTGGCTTGGTAAGGACTAAAACCAGTGATGTTCTTGCTGTGAGGCAACAGTGCTAACCACTGGGCCACCGTGCCACCCATCTAGGAAAGGAGGAGTAGTGGTGGAAGGGGGGATTCTTCAAAATGAAGATGGCTGTGATATGAAACTTAGGGTATTTATAGTGGCTTAGGAATCGTCTGATTGGTGAATCATGAATTGGACAATGCGGGACCAGCTGTAAGCAATCATAAGCACGTGATCCTCTCCAAATTAGCTTATAAATAAACTTCACTTCATTGAAATGGCATTTCCAAAAATAATATTAGTCACAATTCTTTTGCCCATCAAATTGTTCGTAACTCAAAGTTATTTTAAAATGAAGTTGTCGGAAATTACACAAAACCAGGTTTCGGAAATTAAAAAAACAACAACATCTCCTTACGTCGGCAAGTTTTTCGTTACCTTAAAACAAGTAGAGATTACAAATTAGCATATTAAACAAAAAGAAAGTAAAAGCTTCAATTAACGCCACTTTTTTAACGAACAAACAAAAGAGCATTACAATGTAAACTCGTAAACACATGAACCATGAGCTGTGTCCAAAACCACTCCATATTCACTATTATTGAGCCTCCGCCATATTGTAGCGCTGTACGAATTCTGTTTGAACGACTTTAATCCACTGACTTGTACATCCAATATACACTCAGTTGAAATGGCATTTCCAAAAATATTAGTCACAATTCGGAGAGTTAATAATTGCAATAGAATTTAATCATTTAAACATTGGGCATTTCCCAAAACTCATCGTGAAAACATCAAAATAACACGTCAAACTGATAATCTGAGAGAGGATTACCTCAGGAGTCAGCTAAAAATCAATAATGCATGTTCGTAGCATAACGTATGCTCTTTTATTAATTAAAATACAAATACATGTAGTTATACAGTATGTTTTCATTAGTGTTCGGCAATGATTAAACAACATCTGGAAAAAAAAGTTGCATTTATATAATATATGTGTGTGTGTGTGTGTGTGTGTGTGTGTGTGTGTGTGTATGTATGCATGTATGCATGTATGTATGAATGAATGACAGATATATGCACGCAAACACACACACACACACACTACCCTCGCATGCACACATATGTTAAAGAAATGACAATTTATATATAAATATTTGAGTAATTCTTTAGACATTTGTGTTTTTAAACAGATTTCAGTATTTGTGCGTTTATTTTAAAGGCGATTAATCACAACCTATCATGGCCCATCGATAATTTACAGATTTTAACACATATAATTAATAGTAAAGTAGTAAATAAGACAAGTAGGTGTTTAGTTCCGTGTAATCATATAAGAAAATAAATGTGAAATATAAGTGGCATATAAACCAAAAATTAAAGTGCGACGGCTCTATTTACGATTTTCATTCCCTCTCTGCTGATACAGTCCACTCGAGTCTCATACACTATAGAGACGAGTCGATAGTTTCCGACACAGCTATGGACTTGATATCAGAATGAGCTTTTTTTTTGCCAAGTGTGAGCAAACACACAACAAAATGAGTGTTTTTGTTTTCAGGAGCTCATTGTTTTCAGCAGTACATAAACACAAGAACACAGAATAACATTTAAACAAGTGAAAATTAAGTAAATGATAATAATTCTGAAGTTATGTACAGTTGAAGTCAGAATTATTAGGCCCCCCTATATATTTTTCCCCCAAATTCTGTTTGACAGAAATATTTTTCTCAACACATAATAGTTTTAATCACTAATTTCTAATAACTGATTTCTTTTGTTTGCCATGATGACAGTACATCATATTTGACTAGATATTTATTTATTTTTTTTTTAAAGATTTATTTTTGGCCTTTATTAAGTGGATAGGACAGTATTATAGACAGGAAGCGAAGTTGGAGAGAGAGAGGGGGTAGGGACGGGAAATGTCCTCGAGCCGGGATTCGAACTCGGGACGCCCTGAAGTGCTACTGCACCATATGTCAGCGCGCTAACCGCTAGGCTATTGCGCCGACACTAGATATTTTTTTTAAGTATTCCCCTTTAAGTGATATTTAAAGGCTTAACTAGGTTAATTAGGCAAGTCATTGTATAACATTGGTTTGTTCTGTAGACAATTGAAAACAAATATTGCTTAAGGGGGCTAATAATATTGACCTTAAAATGGTTTTAAAAATATAAGAACTGCTTTTATTCTAGCCGAAATAAAACAAATAAGACTTTCTCCAGAAGAACAAATATTATAGGAAATACTGGGAAAAATTCCTGAATCTGTTGAATTTGGGAAATATTTGAATAAGAAAAACAATAAAAATATAAATTCACTGTATGATTGATATGATTGAAAGCATCTGTTTGTTATTCACCTTGTCCACCAGGTCTTTCTCTGCGATCTCAACGGTGTCCTGCTGGGCTCCGTAACGGTTGCGCTGATACGAGACCTGCTCAGAAACCAGCTGCTTCAGGATGAACAGCAGCAGCTCGTTGTTGTCTCGTCTGAAGGCCAGATACCGCGCGAACGTCTGGAGAAATGCAGTAGGTATTGCAACTTAATATTGATCGTTTCAGTATTGACCACAAACAGGAAAATGTATCGTTAATGTACCACATGCACAGAATGTTCTTAAGCCCGCGGTAAAATTTCAGCTTTACTTCTCAATTTGTGATAAACTTGCGAGTGAAAAATGCAAGGTAAAATTAGTTGTTAAAAAAAATATATATAAAATTGCTATTACAATTCGTTAGCGCAAATCGTTCAGTTCGTTAGCGCAAATTGTTCAGTTCGTTAGCGCAAATCGTTCAGTTCGTTAGCGCAAATCGTTCGATTCGTTAGCGCAAATCGTTCGATTCGTTAGCGCAAATCGTTCGATTCGTTAGCGCAAATCGTTCGATTCGTTAGCGCAAATCGTTCGACTCGTTAGCGCAAATCGTTCGACTCGTTAGCGCAAATCGTTCGACTCGTTAGCGCAAATCGTTCGATTCGTTAGCTCAAATCGTTCGATTCGTTAGCTCAAATCGTTCGATTCGTTAGCTCAAATCGGTCGATTCGTTAGCTCAAATAGTTCAATTCGTTAGCGCAAATCGGTCAATTCGTTAGCGCAAATCATTCAATTCATTAGCGCAAATCAGTCAATTCATTAGCGCAAATCGTTCAATTCATTAGCGCAAATAGTTCAAATCATTAGCTCAAATCGTTCAATTTGTTAGCGCAAATAGTTCAATTCGTTAGCTCAAATCGGTCAATTCATTAGCGCAAATCAGTCAATTCATTAGTGCAAACATTTTGCATGGTATTACGCAAGTTTCACACTGCATATTTAAATAAGCCCCATGCAGTTTATTATAGATTCACAAAAATAAATATATTATCGTTTTCTTTAGTTCTTGGCTGAAAAATAAGGTAATTATTTTCAAAATTACGAAAACTATCACAATTTGAAGTTTATACAAGTTTAGGTGCTTTTTCAAAACAAAACTCTCTTAAAATGCAAAGTCTAAAGGTTATTGCTAGGCCCACCTGGAATCTGCGCGCGCAGAAATCCACAGATTTCCGCAGATTTTTAGCCTATCATTGAGTCTATGTATTTACCTGTGTAAACTTATATTTATTCAGCTTTTAAATTAATTTTACTAATATTATTGTGACAATAATAGTAATATTCAAATGTTCATATGATTTATGTATAATACAGTTTGTAAAGTAATATTTTCAGTCTTTTAGTAAAGTGGATCTAATTGGATTTGCATTGTAAACAATAAATAAAATTAAAAATGTATTATTTTTATTTCATATATTAAGTTTTTAGTTTACGATACAGAAATAGCAAGAAATGTCTGCAGATTCTGTCTGGCCCTAGTTATTGCACACTGAATCCGAAATTTCGTCGGTAATTTTTGCATAAATTTGACCTTATGTTGTGTGAATTGTATTGACACGCTGCCTCCGAAACTTTCATACTGCCCATAGACATTATAACAGAAAGCATGGTCCGTTGCTTCGACACGCCATCTATTATAATGTCTATAGTAGCCTACTGCCAGTCTCTGTTCAGGATTTGTTCACGCATGTGAATGTGTGAAGTATCACAAGCAATGCATCAATATTCCCCTGATTTCCTGAAATAAACTTTGCATTTGGGGATAATCCAGCGCAGCTCTTTGATAATGAGCTGATCTCTCCTTCCTCTCTATGCAGTATTAGATGAACAATGTAACCTATTCCTCTTTGGAGAAGAGGACAAAGTGTCACTGCTTGAACTGACTCGGAAATGTTTTGTGTTTTTCCGTGATTGATTAATTAATATGCATCGGACTCGGTGTGCAAGGTTTGTTTACGTGTTTGTTTACGTTTATATGAATATGAAAAAAATGCATATTGCTTCAGTGTGCAAAGACTTTAAAATATTAGTCACAATTCTGAGGAGAAAAAAAAGGCTAATTGTAATAGAATGTCAGAGGGTATGTCTTTTTTTTGTAACCTGGAGTTTACATAAATTAGCATAATTAGCAACGTAACAACTTCAATTAACGGCCGCTTTAACGACAGCACAAAACTAGAACGAAATGCATCACCCAATCAGGATGCTTCTATTATTATAACGACTACAAATTATTAGGTTCGTTTAACAGCGAGTTTATAATCAAAATATACTACTACCAATAATAAAGAGTCCAAAGCAGTCATTTAGTTGTTCACGAATAAGTACGAAACGAAAAGACGTATAAAATTTTGCCCCGTGAAATTACGTGTTAAAATAAATGTTCATATTTTACAGACGTTGACGCAGCACAATGCGATTCGATTGCAGTGCTTCAGGTCTAGTCTGTGAACTACTTTAAAAGTGCTCTCAATTTCAAACAAGGCAGATCTTAAATATTTCACGTTGGACATCAGTATACAACAAACAGTATTATATTTTTGTAATGCATTAATATTCTAGTACAATTTTCGTTTGCCTGTCGCTACTGTATTCAAGTCGCTATGCCGGGACTCTTATTTTGATGCATTTAGATGCACTTTAGACAATCGGAAGCAACAAACTTGGGAGGCAGAAAGCATTTGACAAGTTTGTGTCGCCTCTTAAATCCTGCTGAAAGCACTGGCTGTAAGTTCTGACTAATCAAAATCCACAGTAATAATCTGGACTCTCACCTTTCTCATGCTCCTCATCACGCTGAACTTCTGCGTGTCGATGAAGCTCTCCAGCATGACGCGGATGGCCATGTTGACGTCGTCCTCCAGCACGTAGTCACGCAGATGCATGCGAGCGTGAGCTTCGGCCATGCGGATCATGGACTCAATGTGACGCACGGTAATCGGGATACTACCTGTAGCCTGCGAAAGAAAACAGGGTTCATTGATCACATTTCCTGCACCTATTTTAGGGAAAACAACTGCAGATTGGGCTAAAAATTGGTGGAATGCTTCAAAATTGTCTTTAGTTGATGGACTTCAATCGATCCTCCAAACACTCAATCAGTGATCTCTGAATTCGCTGATCTTATACAAACGATAGTAAAACATGCTTGCGGTGATGCCGTATCAGTCTCTGTTAATTAATGGTTAAAAAAAATTGGTATGATGAGGCTTCTAAATATTTGCGATTGGTAATCAACCCCAAAAAAATCATGATTGTAGCACATTTGGTCTTTATGTTGAGATGCGACACTCACCATTGACTCTTTTCTTAGGTCGCTGTAAATGCGGGCCACTTTGTCCTGGTCCATCTGGTTGAGTTTGGGCCTCACGCGCTCTTTCGCGTAAATTATGTACTTGCGGAGCAACTCCTGCGGGATCGGTGGGACGTCGAACGTGTTGGGAAGCACCACCTCCTCCAGTCCGGCTACGCCCCCTTCTTTGTTGCTAGGGTGATGCTTGATGTGGCTGCCGACCACAAAACGAGCCAACATTTCATCCTGCGCACAGAGAATTACGGGTAAATCAATCCTGAAGAGCTGTTCGTTGCAGTTTATAGTAGGGGTGTGGACAAACAGTTGAATATTTGAGCTGATTGATCATTTGAATAATAAACGACACAAAAAACAATAACTAATTTTAACATTTCGCTAAATGATGGATGTAATTGGAGTAAATCTGTTTTGTTTTTTATCTTTATTGTGAGTCCAATTATTCTTGATTAAAAGAAAGACAAATTTTACAAGATGACCAGAGATTTCAGTCCAGGATTACAGAAATCTCTTTTTTTCTGAAATGTCTCAGATGACCAAATCGTTGTTGAAATCGCACAATGTGAACAGAACTTTACTTTCACTTTCACTTGATTTCAACTATGAACAATATATAATTAACATATAATTAATATTTAATTACCTATAAATCAATGATATCGATATATAATATTATCGGTTACAATTTGTCTCAGACGAAAAATTCATGGCTGAAATCGCAGTGTGAATGCGACTTTACTTTCACTTTCAATTGGTTTCAACTATGAACAATAATAATGAACAATATGAACATTACAACTAATATACAATCAATATATAATTACCTATAAATCAATAACATCAATATATAATTAATATTATCGGTTACAGTTGTGATGATTGACAAATATCAACCTCATTTCCTTTAAATGTGCAAGCAGGAAGCATGTAATCTGATCTGGTCATGTGACTTTGAAACATTTTAAACAAAATCTTTTCATTTAAACATTGATTTTTCAGGCCAAAGTCAACAACACTTTTAGCTTCAAGTAATATGAAAGAGACAGATAATTCCTCATAATTGTGACCGGTAGGGCTGGGCTGTATATATTGAAAAATAAACTGGCAACTGTAATTGTTTTTTTTATTCCATGTATACTGTAACATATAAATGAGTCCAATTGTCAAAAGTTTTGTTTACATTTTAATTTTTGGATATTTACGTTTTTTTCAATGTTTAAATGGTATGCAACACTTGTGAAAATGTCACCTGATGAATAATATTAATAATATTATTAAGGTTTGTCCACACAGCTGTGAAACGTGACGTACAGTGGCATTTGTTATGAAATTCACATAAGGTACATACAATCGCAAGTCTGACTTTAAATTATGGTTATAAGCTACTGTTTATGAGGAATACAAACTAAAAATGACTTCTCAAACACGCATATACAAAAAAATAAACAATTAGCATCACCCAAAAAGAGTTATAATAAAAAATAACAAAAAAATACCAGTATCCTTTATTCATACTATATTTATCAAGGTAAAAAAAACTATGAAATAAAGTGAAGTCCAATTAATTTCTGAAGTATTTAAGTTTATTTATTATTTAATGTCTTATTTGTTGATTTTTTAAAAATACCCACTTATTTATTAAATGACTATATCGTGAATAAAATAACGAATACATGAATACATGAAAATTACTAATACATGAAATTGAATTGGCCAAAGAGATCAAATGGAATAAACCCAATTCAAATAAATATTCATTTATTTATGAGCTGGAACATTTGAATGTAATATTAGTCTTTTAGTTTAAATCTTTAGTTTAAAGTGCTGACAGACTCACCTGCACAGGATCGACAGTGTCTCTAACAACACACAAAACGTCGAATCGAGAAATGATGGGCTCTGTCAGGTCCACATTTTCCGAAAACGTTAGAGACGGGTCGTAGCGTCCACCTTTCAAACCAAAGAAAAAAAACTTTAAGTCTTACAGAAAGTAATTAAGAGTACAAATGAAGTTCTGACCCTCATTAAAGCATAAAGAGTCCCCGAACCCACCGATGGGATTGGCGGCAGCGATGACGGTGCAACGGGCCTGGAGAGAAGTCACGATTCCTGCTTTGGAAATGGAGATGCTCTGCTGCTCCATCGCCTCGTGGATGCTGGTCCTGTCCTGATCGTTCATCTAGAGAGCACAGAAGAGGAAAAAACAGCTTTACAGGCATATAATTGCCAAACCAATTGTGCAAAATGGTCCCAAAGTTAAGGCAACATGGCATCAAAAACATCACAATGGAAAAATTGACAAATGCAAAATAATAAACAATTAACAGCTACAATACTTCAAGCTCTTCCTATTCCTATGCAAAGACCAAAATAAAAACTACATTTACAGTACTTGAGGGCCGCTTCGCTCACCTTATCGAACTCATCAATAAGACACACTCCTCTGTCCGCCAGCACTAACGCTCCAGCCTCCAGTGTCCACTCTCGACTGACGGGATGACGCTGCACGTAAGCCGTCAGACCCACAGCGGAGGCTCCCTGTCCCGTGGTGAACACAGCTCGACTCGCCACCTTCTCTACATACTTCAGGAACTGAGATTTAGCCGTGCCGGGATCTCCACACAGGAGGACGTTTATATCACCGCGCACCTTGTGCTTCCCACCTGACCAAAAACACAGATGTGATTATATAATTGTCTGTACATTTACACCATGTCCTACTACCATGTCCGTGACAACTATAACTGATGTCACGACGTGATAAATGATATATTTTCCATGTTAAAGGGAGTTTTTCTCTTAATTATCCGTGACTGTGATGCGCAAAATTTGTATTTTAGAAATCGTTTCCATTTCCGCAACGTTGCGGCAGAACAACATCATAAACTACTATGACAATGATAACCTCAGGTACTGATTATGGGCTTCATTAAGGGTTAAATGCTGCCAATGTGAGTTTAAATACAATCATACGTGACGTTTATTGCATAACATAAAATAACTAGCAGACGGTTTAAAATGAAAGTCAGAAACTGTGATTCAGTGCAAGCCAGCAACATCAGTCACTCAGCCTGGTAATAATTTAAAGAGGTTTAATAAAAGCCTTGAACATTTGGTTGAGAGTGCAGTAGCCGGTATTTAAGTTTCTGTCGTGCCGCGATTACTGCAGACAGCCAAATTACTTATTGCTGGAATCTTGTGGCGACACATTTCAAGTCAGCTTTTTTCTAAATCAGCCTATTTTTAATTATATTTACATGTAATATGTTACTTGTTGTCACGAATACCACGATGTTACAGGCAATAACAATCGCATTATCTGCAAGATAAAATCTCAAATAATAATTATTTCTTGTCCTAATTAGTCTGTGTACATTTTTCATCACGTATCAGTTCATAATCAAAATATTTCAGACATTTACATGCATTGTTTCTTCACTGACCATTTATTCCCCCTCGTTGTTGTTTAGACATGCAGTCTAAAATACCCCAAAATAATTATTTCTTTTCGTCAGCATTAGTGGTTTTTTTCATTATGGATTGCATAATCGTATTTTTTTTTTTTTTACTATTTGTAATATTTCATTTCTTAAATTAATAATATATAATAATTATCCTAATTAATTCTCCTAACATTTAGTTGTTCACAAATAACTTTTCCATAATATGTGCATCAAGAGTTACCATATCGTACTTAACATGTAAACTCATGAAATTATGAAACTATGCACGAAATAAAGAAATGATTTCACTTTCTCTAAGGGACAAGATCTGAAGCACTGAATAGTTTGTGCTCTTTCAAAAAAAATTGACATCTAAAATAATCTCATCTAATGGATGAGGAGATTTATTATTATTATTATTGAAAAGTTATTACACCAAGAGTTATATAATACGTCAAAACTCTTGAAACGTTAAAATGGTCAACTGTTACGCTCATAGATAATAATAGTAAATAATAGTAAAACAATTAAAAAAAATAAAAGGAGGAAGTCACGGGCACTGAATTATTAAAAATCAAACTAAATAATATTAGTAAAATGAACATTTTAGCAAAAATTGGCAAAAGGTATCTCTAATTATAAGTGATATATTATAGTAAATACAGATCAAGCACGATACCTGGATTTTTTGCTTCACCACCGAACAGAGCAAGTGCCAGACCACGTTTAATGTCCTCGTGTCCGTAGATGGAAGGTCCAATACTTGCGAAAATCTGTACGAAGAAAGTTACGTTTAATCTATAGCACATTCAACTATATTATAACGTAATTTGGAAGTCGTAACACACCCGTTCGCCAATGCGCTCGTCTTTGGACAGTGCGACGATGGCTTTGACGTCTTCATCAGTGAGCTCCGCCACGGCCACGCCCTCGTCCTTTCGAGCGATATGATTGGCTAAGATCACGGTGGCGAACACGGGGAAACCATTGGCCATGTTAAGAGAGCCGTCATAGTTGTTGTGGTAGATTCCAGTGAGCTCCTGCAAAAAAAAAAAGTATTAAATTAAATATGTATTTAAGTATCATTCCCAATATTATATAGGGTTAATTCATGATATTTGACGAAAGTCCACCGTAGTTTAAAAAAATTGTATGTTTAACTTCAATATTTTAATTGGGGTAGATCTAATATTTGCTAAAGATTAAATAATTAAAGATTAATAAATGCTATATAGTTGAGAAATAAACGTAGCAATTTAGGGACACTCCATTATAAATGTCATTTTACATTGATATAACTTGTATTTAAGCTGTAGTTATTGTAGTAAATTTCCATAAGCTCAAAAATGTAGGCATTTAGGACTGTATATCTGTTTTAGTTTGTTTTAAGTATGCTGTAGTGTTGTCACGATACTGGAATTCGATACCAATCGATACTGAAATTTTTTTAAACGTCAATGTCCTGCTAACATTCGAGCGTTTTAAAGTCGCGATTCATCAGCGGATCGCTCATATGTCAGCTTATAGACAAACCAGCTGACTGACGTGACTTTGAAACACTCCAGTGTCCCTGTATCTGTGGTTACACTCAGTAAACAGTGGTGAGTTTGATGAACTGATGACCTTCACGGCCAATCACAGTCATTTCTGTTGAGCACGTGAACACAATGGCAAATCAGCGCCGTTTAAGAGCTTGCGCAACAGCGCTCAAATGCTAGCGGGAAATGGACGTTTTTAAAATTTCAGTACCGATAGGTACCGAATTCCAGTATTGTGACAACTCTAATATGCTATTACTTCCAATGTTATATAGCGAAATATATATAAATAAAGATTAATAGGGGCATATTTTACTTAATATAACATATTACATATTATCCTAAATAATATAACAGACAGTTGTGGTAGATTTCTGTATGCTTCTCTGAATGTGTCATTCTTGAAGGGCAAATTTGGAGGAGAGTACATCTCCTTAAATACAATCCACTATTATATGGAAAGCTATAAAATAAATATATCAAATTAGATTTGATAACTTCATAAAACTATCTGGGTGTAGATTTAACATTTATGTGAACATTATTAAATGTGTAGATCATTTTATAAACTCAAATATAAATGTTTAATGGTCAGAAAAGGCTTTAAAAATCTAAATAGAGCAGTTCAAGTTCATCTTACAGTCATGTCTGTGATTAATATCTGCAGGTCAGACTCACATTCATGCAACTTTATAGACATTGTCCATTTTGGGGGTTCTTCTAGGTTTTTTCAGCAATTTGTGCATGTTAATCCCAACTGCATAAAGTCTGGCTCAAGTGTGTATATTTATTGTAATTTTAATAGTTCACCCTTATTAAAAAAAAAACTTTTGATAAAAAAGTATTGCAAGAATTGCAATTTTAATCCCCAGGGTCATTTAACTAGAATATTATGCAATATTTAGTAACAGCCGTCCATTCTGTTGGCAAGACTTCAAAAGTTTAATAAATGTTTTGCTAGACGGTCCCAATTTTTCCAAGTTTGACACATAAATGTTGCATATATTGCCAACGCATAGAATAGTTGATAAGATAAATTATGCAACTGTATAGATGTCAGAGTGTGGTTTGTATGTACCAATGTTTTTTTATTATTTATTTGTGGAAGTAGTTTTTAAACAAGAAAGGATATCGTACTGGACATTTTTTATCCTCTTTAAACCTATGAGGGTTTAAAGAGGACCTATTATGCCCCTTTTTACAAGATGTAAACTAAGTCTCTGATTTCTCCAGTGTGTGTGTGTGTGTGTGTGTGTGTGTGTGTGTGTGAAGTTTCAGATCAAAATACCACACAAATAATGTTTTATAACTCTTTGAAACTGCCCCTTTTAGGCTTTGATCCTAATTGTGGTGTTTTGGTGACTGTCACTTTAAATTCAAATTAGATTGTGCTCTTTTCAAAAGAAGGCGGAGCTACAAATGCCTGCGTGTCAGCATAGTGGCAGATTCAAAAACAAGACTAACGTAATATGCTAATGAGGTAAAAATTGTCACCAATGGCCGGGGCTTTCCGAAAATTAATACATTTGAACTATTAGAGGCTGGCTATATTCACATGCTGTTGCCACACAACTGTGTTTAAATCCCTTATAAAAGTGATTTTTTGCATAATAGGTGCCCCTTAAACATGATAAATGCAGACTCACGATCTCGTCTCCGGGTTTGCACATGTCCACCAGGTCCGCCAGCAGGATGGCGTCTTTAGATCGAGGAAGGCGACCCGCAGCCACTTTCCCAGGACTCTCCTGAATGGTGATGCGCTGGTAGTTCTGGTACACCGTCTGAAGAGTTCAAGAGCACCGGTTCAGAAAAACAGAACCAAACAAGAGCTGGATCTGCTGCCATGGCAACAACAGGCCAGATGATGAAACTGCTGCGCTCTTATAAACACGACAAGGAGGATCTCAAGCAAAGATCGTTTTACTCTGAAGGCCAGTTATTAAGGGACCATATATATATAAAATAGGATTAAAAGAATATGATTTCTCACCTGCTCCATGTTGATCTCGAAGGGTCCGAGCGACTGACACTCAGGACAGGAGCCCGGTTTCACCTCCTGGTTCTGGGACTGGAAGAACGGCCCCAAAATAAAGTTACACTTGTTACAGTTGTATTTGACCATACCGAGCTGAGGAAGAACTCCAGTGCAGCTGGTCACGACGCCGCTGGTGCGGATCAGCTGATTCAGATGCAACTGCCTGGAGGAAAATTAAAAATACATAATTACTACATATTATTCTGAAAGAGCCCAAAAACAGAGCTTATATCAATTGTAAAGGGTTACGCATTACAAATTACACGACACAATTATGGTAATGTAATCTGACTACTTTTGAATTACTTTTGCGAGAATCATTATTTGATTACATATATCACATGACCATTTTGAAGTCAGCAACATTTTGTAGTCAGCAATTTAATTTGTTTGTTTGTTTTAATTTAACACCATGTCAGCAGCCAAGGCTATTTTCATGGCTAGAACATTTCAATAATAAATATACAATTAAAAACAAACAAATGAATGAATACATAAATTAAATAAGATTTTTAGTGTTAATACATGATAAAAATTAATATTTTTCCTGGTGTCACTTTGATAAAAAAGTTCATTTCATAAAAAAAGCCTTCTGGAAGCAGGACAGTCCAGTAAAATGTGTTTGGGGAATTGTGCAATACAAACATTGAGGGGGGTCTTCATCTTTAAGCAAAAAGGCATGGGTTAATCTTCTATGTCCAATACGACATCTGGTAAAAACCACTTGATCAAATCTAGTCTCAAAATGTCTTAAAATTCTATTTGAGATTTCAGGTTGGATTTCATACAATTTATTAATTTCCAATGCATCCCACTCCTCCTGCCACTTATTTAAAATGTAAACATTGACAAAAGGTCTCATCTCTGGAGGAGGAATTTGGCATTTGTTCACCGCTTGCTTCAAAGCGTCCTTAGCAGCAGCATCAGCTCGCTCATTTCCTGAAAGCCCGTCAGCAATTTCATCTTGTAGGATCACACATTTATGGTAACAATGACTACTTTTGGATTACTTTTAGATTACTTTTCTGTGAACCATTATTTGATTACATATATCACACATGTGGAAGTTGGTACTGTTTTTCCTGTTTAACCGCTAGTAGTACTACTTTAACAAATACAAATTAAAAATATATTCTTTATCAGCAACAAGAGCCTCAACAGCTTCTTTTTAAATGTGCGACGGACTGTTAATACTTAAAATACTAGCACTAACATAGCTTGCTGCTAGCGTTTGCTGATTGCAACATCGAAACCTAAATCACATTTGATGATTTTGAAACATTAACTTAAAAATCAAGTAATCTTAGAAAAAGACAACACTACAAAAAACATGAAATGAACAGCAACAACACTGTGACATCTAATATTGATAGAGTTAGCGTGGAAGATTATATATATATATATCTCTAT
>CAIGQW010053379.1:1394832-1408145 GCA_903798125.1 Danio choprae
CCTCTCCAAATTAGCTTATAAATAAACTTCACTCATCACTTCACATAAAATACTATGAGTTTACCACTTATAACAAATATATGTGATATATATAAAATAACAAATTTACTATGTGATAAAAAAATAACCATTTTATCACTTCACATAAAAAGAACAAATCCATCATCAAGTAAATAAGAACAAAAGTGTCACGTCATAAAAAAAGAGGATGAATTTATCACTTCATAAAAAATAACACATTTGTCACATCACAAAACAAAAACAAATAATTACTTTGCATGAAAGCCACAACGTACTTCAAGCAAAAACAACAACAAACACAAAAAACTGTGAAGTCCTTTGGAACAAGGTGAAAAGTGCATCTCTCTCACCTCTCCATGGCGTCTCCGATCAGCTCCTCTCCTTCATCGTCCTCCTCACCAGGAAGAGTGTCTCCCAGAAGCCCCTCAGACTCATCCTCAAACGGAGGAAGGTCTCTGCCAGGGCTGGAGGTCAGATCCCCCCGCCGAGAGCCTCGAGTGGGGCTGGTGGCCATGTGGAACGACTCTGAGGAATCCTATTTTGGGACAAAAAAACGATGTCAACGTTGCATAAATGTGACCCTGGATGACAAAACCTAATGCCTTTTATGTTGCACGGGTACATTTTCAGCAATAGACAAAATTATATACATATATTTATTTATTTTTTATTTTTTTAATGCCAAAAATCCTTTTTGTAACAAAAAAAAATCCTTTTTTTAACAATACAATAAAACAATATTACGTAAAGATCATGTTTAATGAAGAGATTTTATACATTTGCAAGTGTAATTATATAAAAACACATTTTGACGAGTAATGTGCATAGCTAAGCACTTTATTTTCCCAGTATTTAGATTTTTTTTGTGTTTTATAACCCTTACATTTTATTAAACAGTTGTCCTATCCTATTAAATATTGTCCTAGCCTAACAAACCATACATCAATGGAAAGCTTGTTTATGCAGCTTTCAGGTGATTTACAAATCTTAATAATAAAAAGACAATGACGACTGATTTTCTGGTTAAGGGTCACAAATTAAAACATTTTAGACTTAAATTTCATTGAGGTAAACTTGTTTTTAAGTTCAATAACAACTGGTGACACGCTCCCCATATTGTTTACCATAATACTTTGAATATGGAGTCTGAAATCACATGCAAGTATGACTTAAAAACAACATTAGCACTATTAATTTGACTTATTGTGAACATTGTTGTACATTGATAGTCATTGGCTGCTAATATGACTTCACTATTATAATTTGCAAATAATATTTTTGTGAAATTATATTATTAAGGAGAAAGTCTGAATGTGTGAATATAACCAACTTTACCTCAGATTAAATTTGAAGAGATAGACATATGCATAACTTGATAAAGCTGAGGTAATATAATATCATTACTTCAGAAAAATACATTAGTCAGTCTGTCAGTTTATTAAACATAAACCCTCCATTACCACGTTTAACAACTGTCAGTTACAACTAGTAACAACTATTAAACCACAACAAAGAAACTCGTTAACCCACGTGGGACTTTTCAGAAGAACTTGACATTTTAAAAGATAATATTTTTACTCATTTATATTACTACTATTACTAGTTTTTGGTGAACTTGGAGTAAAATTGTGTGTATATTTTTACCCTTTTTGATTTTTTTTTAAATACATGAAGTTATTTGACAGCTTTGGTTTTGACAAAACACCCAACATCATACTAAAACACGACGTATGTGTAAGAATAAACGCACATTTGTTTAAAACGATGTAACCTTACAACTTTATTGAGTTTATTGTATTATATAACGTTACATTTCTTCATCCACGTCTACAAATGCTTTCAACATGCGGATTTTACACACCACGAGCACATTAGCCAACTTCGAATACTGAAAAACACTCCTAAACTACGTTTAATCGATTTATTTACAGATGATTTAAACTTATACATAAAAACTACTCACCGCCATTTTCTCACGTCTGCCTTGAACAGATGCTCGACTGTAGACTAGTTTTCCCGGGAAGACTGACTTTTCGCGCGAAATGCTCCACGTGACCGCAAAGCGCGCGAAAGGCTATGAATTTGTAATGAGACAAGAGAGTTTGAGCACTGTGATTGGTCCGGTGGCCACAGCGTCACGTTAAACTGAACAGTCATTGGTTTGACGCGTGAAAGAGGCGGACATTTTGTCGTTTACATATTTAAAACAACGCGTTAAAGGGATAGTACACCCAAAAATCCTGTCATCATTTCCTCGCCCTTCACTTGTTCAAAACCAGTTTGAGATTCTTTATGAACACATAAGATGATATTTTGAAGAATGTTGGAAACCTGTACCCATTGACTTCTATAGTATTTGTTTTTCCTACTATGGAAGTCAGTGGTTAAAGGTTTTCAACTTTCTCTTCAAAATAAAGATATAATAATAATAGTAAACAGAATAATAAAGAAACTCCTAAAGGTCTGGGACCACTTGAGGGTGAGTAAATGTTATTTTTTTTGGTGGAGTATCTTTTTAAATACATTATGAGAGTGAAAGTTATGCCTAAAATAAGTTAAGCAGTTGGATCCAAACTAATATGTGGCACTTCAGATGGTTATTCAAGCCTCCATTATCAAACTTTAAGATGAAACATACGTTTTTTTCTTTACATATTGTATAGAAAATATGAGTGTAAATCCTTTGGAAGAGATTTAATATAAATTCTCTGAAATCTCGCAGATTCTGAAGTACAGCACATTATTATCCTAGCATGAATAACAAAAGAACACAAGGAACGTACATGAACAGCAGTATTCAGAATGTTTAATCAAATTTCATTTTCACAATAATAGTTACATTATTCTCTAGTGCATTAATTGGCCCCTAAAGTGCACATTGCCTGCATACTTTTCAAGTACCTCTCAACAATGCGTACAGAACTGGCACGGTCACGGCAAATGCGGCGCATGTCAGCACTGTATTGTATAGACTTGTTTTGTTGATCTGCGCCTCTAATCTTTTCTCCGTTTGACCGAGGCCTTGAACGACTGTCTCTGTATCGCAAACAAAAAGCTGCGTGTCTCGGGTTTGAATGACTGGCTTCTCTAAAGGACGAGACTGTAGAGTGGTTTTCACCATCTGCAGCTCTGTCCCGACCTTCGATAAATTCTCCCATACTTGCTCTAGTTGTGGTTTAAGGCTTTCAATGAGCCCTTGAGCTTTTTGGCTGTTTTGGAGAACCTCTTGAATCGCTTCTTCCGAGGCACTAGATGAGGAAGACTGAACAACAGCGGCCGCTGGTTGCACGATGGTCGGCTTGCCAGTTTTTGCATCTTCTCCGCTGCCTTTCAGAGTCGCCCTGAGTGAGTTGATGAGATTGCTGAGTTCGTCTTGTTGTGTTTTGTGTAAGCTGGCCTGCACCTTGATTGCTTCCTGAAGACTCACCGGTCCCTTCTGAGCCTCCAGCAATAAGCTTTTAAGTTCCTGCAATCGCACCCGGTTTATGTACGTGGAGCCCATTACCCCAATGATGGCGCCCAACACTGAGCCAAAGATGGACCAGTTTTTGGTGCGTTCAGCCCTGGTTCTTTCTTTGTCGTGGCTTTCACGCACCGCAGCGGAGAAGAGAGCAAACTTCTCTCGCTCGGCTTCTTCTGCATTCTCATGGGATGTTCTGAGGCGCCGTTCTTCCTGTGGTAAAAAAAAAAAGTAAACGTTAAGAACTAACCAAAATAGTGATAGTGCCAAACCAAAGGGAGATTTACAAGACATCGTGATCAGCAGTCTTCATTCTGTTTGCCATGTTTAATGTTGGTTGCTAGGTTACCAATACTACAGTCAGTGTCTCTAACAACTTGATGCAAACACTTAATTACCATTTTTTTCTTAGGTTTTTTTTGTGAACTTTGAAAAGATTCGCTTCACATTAGGACGGAAACCTGACTAGAGGTGGACTATTGGATCATATGGACACAAATGTATAGTTTGTCTTTACAAAATGACATTGCCAATCACTGGCATATCATACATATTAGTCAGCTTTTAGTATTTTTGCAGATCTGTGTGATTGAGGGTTATTTTACAAGACAAAGGCCACATCCACACGAATGCATTGTCAAAAAAACCACATTTTAATCTCCATATTGCATTCCTTCCACACTGGATTGGCTTTTTACACAACAATGTATATCTTTTTAAAACACTCTTCAAAGTGGATAATTTGAAAATGCAGTTTTCGTGTCGCAGTGAGACTGTGGAGACAGTGGACTGTGAGAACAGAGGCTTTCAATACATTATGTGCATATTGAACTATCGCACAAGAAACGAGTGTTGACAATGCCAAATTTCCCTTAATTTGAATAAAATGTTACCATTTACCAAATGTTACCACCATCGCTTGAGGTGGTTATGGATTTGTGCAAAAATAAAATGTGTCAATGCAAATAATGGGAGATGGAAAGGCATTTGACAAATAAATTCTGAAATAGCGAACAGTACACCTGCCTGACCAATCAGCAGTCTTCATTTTGCTTGCCTTGTTTAATGTTGGTTGCTGGGTTACCAATACTACAGTCAGCCTCTCTAACAACTTAAATTCCCATTTGGGATTTTTTCTTTATTTTTCCAAACTTTGAAAAGATTCGCTTCACGTTAGGATGGAAACCTGACTAGAGGTAGACTATTGGATCATATGGGCACAAAATGACATTGCCAATTACTGGCATAGCATGCACATTAGTCAGTTTTTAGTATTTTGTGCAGATCTGTGTGAATGAGGGTTATTTTCTGACAATGCAATGGAATCTTTTTGTAGTTACATCATTGGCATATAAACGCACCCTGAATTTCGGCCAGAATGAAAATAGGACTGGTAAAATGTCTTTCTGTAATAACCCACCTGCAGTAGCTTGTGTTCAAGTGTTGCTAACTCTAAATAATGTGCCTCCTCACGGGACACTCGGTCCAATCGGTCTCTAACTTCCTTCAGACGAACTTGTAGAGCCTCCAGGCTGGTGTGCGCTTCCTTTACAATTCCTCTGGCGACCATGAAAGCCTTCTCAGCCTAAAACCAAAACATGATTGAGATATATACACTTAATACCCTTCAATAAACATGTACACATAGACATCACCTATATACTATATAACTGCAGGTTAACTATGCTTATATAATAACTTTAACTGTTAAAAGCTATTAGTTACTAGTTAATTATTCATTCATTCATTCATTTTCTTTTCGGCTTAGTCCCTTTATTAATCTGGGGTCGCCACAGTGGAATGAACCGCCAACTTATCCAGCATATGTTTTACGCAGCGGATGCCCTTCCAGCTGCAACCCATCACTGGGAAACATCCACACACAAACATGCAAACTCCACACAGAAATGCCAACTGACCCAGCCGAGGCTCGAACCAGCGACCTTCTTGCTGTGAGGCGATCGTGCTATCCATTGCGCCACCGTGCAGCCCACTAGTTAATTAGTTAAAGATATTAGTAACTAATAAAGTAATGGTGACTAATAACCTGTAATAACTAATAACTATAGTAACAATTAGTAATAATAATAATAATAATATGTAATTACTAGTAACCTTCTCATTTTAATTGTAATGCAATAGTGTGCACCTTTCGTAAAGCTCCTTTGAATCAATAATTATTGTGAAAAAGCGCTATACAAACAAACTTGAATTGAATATATCCAAGAATTCAGAAGCAAAATGCACATATTTCTTGACACATTACCTCTGTGACTTTAGACTGAGCATCTCGGACTTCATTAAGCCCGACAAACTCTTCATAGCGCTCCCACCAGTAGTTGATGGTCACTGTTGTGGTTTTCACCGCATTTCGTCCCCATTGTTTCCCCAGCTCTCCTGCATATGTTAATGCAGACGCTGTGCGCTCTTTAGCAGATGTAGTTTTGTTTGGCTCATCTTTGGGGCTTTGCTGCTGGGTGCAGTATGTTCTGTGAAGGCTCCACTGGACCGGGCTGAACCCAAGGTGTCGGTAAAGACATGTGGGGACGAAGCTGCCTGGAAATACAGTGTTTGTTCTGAACCTCATTGAAGAGCCTCATATGTGGAGTCGCCACACGTCAAATATATAACCTGTAAACACACTAAAATCAATGCATGGACTTCAAGAGACCTATTAGGTGGATTGAGGTAAAGTTAGTTTCATATTAAACATTCAGACTTTCTCCTTGATAGTATAATTTCTCAAAAATATTCTTTGCAAACTCTAAATGGTGAAATCATATTAGCAGCCATTGACTAATAAAGTACAACATCGTTCACAGTCAAATAAATAGTGCTACTGTTGTCTTCAAGTCTTACTTACATGTGATTTCAGACCGAATATTCAAAGTACCATGGTAAACAATATAGGGAGCATGTTACAAGTTGTCACTGAACGAATGTGCGAATATAAAATCTTTACCTTAGTGTTAGGTGGTATGAGTGACATTTTCAAATTCAGTATGCTTTCTAAAACAACAACAGCTTTATTTGGATTTGTAAATGGCTACACAAATGAAGAAAACAAAAGTAAGAAAATAGGTGTTAAACAATAATAACCGCATAGACTAAATAGGAAATTACTTTGAATTAGAACAAAGTTCAATAGATTATATAAGTCCTTTGATATGTAACGCAACATCTAAAAGTTAAAACACGTTGGTAATTTATACATGAATTACACACAAAATAAAATTACGTTCAAAGTAAATATGATTTTTGTTTTCCAGCTTCGGTTGTATTGGTCTCTAAAATGATCTCTAAATGAAAGAAAACTGGTTTTCTAGCTGATGAATGAATTTAACAGCGTCGGCAAACAGTGTTCACAGTACTAATGAAGTCATTTCAGAGTATAAACACATACCGGCGATTTTCTGTTTCGTCGCGTTTCCGATCGAGTCAGTAATTTCTCATATTTAAAAACGGTGTATTATAATATAAATATCTGTCACATTTCCTGAAATGTCATACTGCGGAATGAAAACATTTCTTTCAGGCACTAAACCGGTGCTGTTTTTGACAGAATCTCCGGCTTATGATTCAGTTGAATCGATTCTAACAAAACATTAGATTTTTTTTTCTTTAAACAATCATTTAAAATTAATTGAGAGAATAATTTGGTTTAGGAATCAAGCAATGAGGTCGACAAACTGCTCATAAACAACGTTAAATTTACCAAAGTATTTCAAACCAGCCCATTTAAATGAACCGTCTAAGCAAATCGATTCACCGAAACGAATCGAGCTCTCAGTTCTCTCAGGCACTCGACGGAAACACTACATCCGGGTAACTGCCGGGGTCCTGACAGCGCGGAAAAAACCCATTAGCTAAATAATCCGAGCAGCATGTCTGGAAGAGAAGGTAACGTTAAATAGGGTAAAAACGCTAGAGATGACGGTTTCGTTTCGTGAAACGTCATACAAATTAAAAAACGCGATTTCCCGATCTTATATCTCACTCTCTACGGATTATAAACCTGCTGTTATTCTTTACATCTAACGCAATGCTAACGGCATTAGCTGTAATATAATTTGTTATTGTTGACCTAATAGATATTGGGCTTATCTTGTGTTGTTATATGGTTTTTGTCGTGTGATTGTTTTTGTCAAATGCATAGTTGAATCTATAATAGCTATAATAATAACAAAACTTGACATTTTATTTAATTTTAGGAGGTAAAAAGAAGCCCCTCAAGGCTCCCAAGAAGCAGTCGAAGGAGATGGACGATGTAAGTTCAGTTCTGTGAGAAGTGTTTATATATACACAGAGATCATGGGTTTGTGGACATATAAACTGCTTTAATGGCTACAGAGTATCACCAACGTCTTTAGATATTTAGAAATAAAATAGCTTGTGCTTTATCTTGATCTGCAAGCCCAAATTCCTGGTTTTATCTCCAAACTACAGGAGGATATGGCTTTCAAACAGAAACAAAAAGAGGACCAGAAAGCAATGGAGCAACTGAAAGCCAAGGCTTCTGGGAAAGGACCTTTAAGTAAGAGACGCATAAAACGTTTTTTTATTCATATTAATCAGAGCAACAGTTGGATTCTGGAAGTAAAGACTCCTTAGGGAAGCTGGTTTCTGACAATTGAATTCTGGTAAAGCTTTAAAGGGATAGCTCACCCAAAACTTAACATTGTGTCATATACTCAGCCTTCGCTTGTCATAAAACTGTTTTAGTATCTTCTGTTGAACACAAAAGTAGATATTCTGAAGAATGTTGGAAACTGGTAACCATTGACTTCTTTTTGTTTTTGCTATTATGGAAGTCAATGGCTACCGGTTTCTATCATAATTCAGAATATCTTGTTCTGTGTTCAATAATAAAGAAACTCATAAAGGTTTGCAACCACTTGAAGGTGAGTAAATTTTCATTTTGGGGTGAAAATCTCTTTAAAAACTGACCATTTGTTAGCTCTTAAGTTGTTTATTGATTTTATATGCTTTTGTCGAACCCGTCTGTTCGACTAATCATAATTCGTAGCAGAATTCGTGGAGAAAAACTACATTTCCCATGATGCTATACTGAAAAATATCATCAATTAGAGAATTAGATCTTTAGCTTGTGTAAATATTGGAATGTATTTTTAGAAATATGAAATATTGTTTATATATTACAATATGTTATATATAACATTACATTACTATTATAATTATTTGTCATTTATAGTTTAATTGTCACTCACAATGCTTTATGGGATTGTAGTTCTTTCCCTCATTAAACACAAAGTAAGGTCTTATAACTTTTAAGTCTTATTTTTTAATATATATGTAATTATTTGCCACAAAATTCGTGCTACGATTCTCCTGTGGTTACACTGTAAAACAAATCTTATTCAACAATGTGTTTTTTTTTGTTGAATTAAATGACATTTTCTAGTTATCTCAACTTACAAAAGTAGATTTAGTCAAAATGACTAAAAATATTGAGCTAAACTTTGTATAACAAACTAAGTTGATACCTGAATAACTGATTAAAATAAGTTAAAGTAACAAAAACATTTATCTTTCGGACTTTGTCATGTTTAGTTGTAGTTTTAACAAAGAGTTTGATCACGTCCCAATGGGAAAAACACGTACAGGATCAGGTCTACTGAAAAAGTTGGAGGTCACTAATGCAGTATTTTAACTTTTTACCCTAAATGTATGAATCCGGTGTAAAAATGTCTCTAATCGTTATTCGTTTCATTTTCTTTCCACAGCTGGAGGTGGAATCAAGAAATCTGGGAAGAAATGAATGTGGTTTATTGTATTATTTGCTTGCTGTTCAAACCACCAACTCATAATTTGGGTCCACAATGGCAACATCAAATGAATTTCTTTTTCTTTTTTTTTTTTAAGTTACTTTATATTTCTCTTGTAAAGAAAAGGTAATAAAGTTTGTAATGACTGTACATTTCAATTTCAGAAGTTTTAATGATTGTGAAACGTCATGATAAAACAGCTGTATAACATCCAAACAAGTGATCCGTTATCTTATTCATTCACGCTTT
This sequence comes from Danio choprae, assembly GCA_903798125.1. Lineage (NCBI taxonomy): Eukaryota > Metazoa > Chordata > Actinopteri > Cypriniformes > Danionidae > Danio > Danio choprae. Next base: position 1,404,349 of record CAIGQW010053379.1, read on the forward strand.
TCATGTCCTCAGTTGTATCTTCATTTAACCTAAACACACACACACACACACACACACACACACACACACACACACACACAGACACACACACAGACAGACAGACAAAACATCATGTTACCATTGTATGCTTATGTTTTAGTCATTTTGCGGCTGTGTGTGAGTCTCATACTTTGCGTTTCTTCGATTTGTCCTTGAGCTCCACCTCTACTGGATAGTGGTCACTCACTTTCAGTGCCTGTGAAGACATTAAATCTTATAAACCACATTCTGTTAGCTAAATATATTCATGGTAAATGTGATTAAATCAACTGTGACCACAAAAACCAGCCATCAGGGACAATTTCTGAAAATTCTAATAAATAAGGGGCCATATTTATAAAGTGTGTCTATGCTCAGATTTGATCTTAGAGAGCAAGTTTCCTTAAATCTAGGCACTTTCTTGTGGATTTAATAAAAGGAGTATGTGCTAGTAATGGGAGAAACAAAGCGTTCAAAATGCTAGTGACACCTTGTGGTCAATACTGTAAATGCAATAAAAACTGGCAAAACATGCAGTAGAATTGGTTTATCAAACCTAATGCTAACTTTAAATTAAAAGTACAACCTATTAACCCTTGTGGTCTGTTCAGATTGACTACTCTTTCGTTATGTTAGTGGCTGTTTTTGCCTCATTGACTTCCATTATAATGCCATCTTTTGATCGCAAAGCCATGACACCAAATAATCATGCATTCTTGATTGTTGGTGTTTTTCCCTGTTCAGAAGAGGTAAAACGTTTACTCTTTACTGTTGATCATCAGTTGGCAGCATTAACCCTTTAGATAGGCCTGTGCAAAAACATTTATATGGAGTAAAAGAGCAGATTATAGTGTATTATAACCATTTAATTGTTTTATCCAGAAACTAAGCTTACAGTGCACTACAACTATTGATCAACAGTAAAAATGAGTACATTCACCTCTTCGCAACTGGGACCAACCAGTAAGACAATCAAGAAAGCATAATAATATGGTGTCATGGATTTACAATTAAATAATGTTATTATAATGAAAGTCAATGGGGCAAAAACAGCCACTAACATAATGAAAGGATAGTCGATTTGCTCAGAGTGTATTGTTGATTTTTTTTTTCATTTAATTTTCTTAAAATATGTGTCAAAATAAGATTTGTCACCAAAAATCAGTCCATTTGCTGAAACAGAGAAACTTGTGGCCAAATTAAGACTTAAAATCACCCCAGAGTGGATGAAAACAACCCAAATAGCACACAAGGGTTAATGAACTTAGCTTATCATATAATGTTCTTAAATACTATGTTTCTGCATTATACATTGTCAAGGCTTATTTGTTTGTTTGTTTCATGGTGGGCTCTGCTAAACATGTCAACAAGAGATTTAATTATTCCTTCACATTTTACAAATCTCATTGAAGCGTCCACAAACTGGTAAAAACTATGAAACCTGTTCAATGTTTCGCCACTGGGAGGCGCCAAGCAGAGAACTATTACATTTTCGAAACAGTAATGAAGCCTCGTTTACTGAAATCACCAATTTGATACGTGCTTCAAAACAACTGAGTCGACACAAAAGATTCGAAGGTTTCGAAGCTTCATGAACAAGTGCTTTGAAAGGAGCCATTACTAATGAACAGTAATAACTCAAGGTAAGTGTGATTAAATAAGCTGTAACCACAAAACCAGTCACAAGGGACCATTTTTGGAAATGGAGTCAATTATTAAGTCTTGTTAAATCTTATTGGAGTCACTATTAAGATTTTTAACCATCAAAATAAATCAAAATACAAATAAAAATACAGAAAACCTTTAAAGCTGTGCACATTAAGTTCTTAGCAATGCATATTACTATTCAAAAAATAAGTATATACATATATATATATATATATTTATTCATTCATTAATTTTCCTTCGACTAAGTCTCTATTTCAGAGGTATTCCACTGTGGAATGAACCGCCAACTATTCCGGTATATGTTTTACCAGTGGATGCCCTTCCAGACAAATCCCAGTACTAGAAAACACCCATACACACTCGCATTCACACACTCATTCATACACTACGGCCAATTTAGCTTATTCAATTCATCTATAGCGCATACATTTGGACTTGTGGGGGAAACCGGAGCACCCGGAGGAAACCCACACCAACACGTGGAGAACATGCAAACTCCACACAGAAATGCCAACTGGCCCAGCCGGTACTTGAACCAGCGACCTTCCTGTTGTGAGGCGACAGTGCTAACCACTGAGCCACCGTGTTGCCCTTTTTATATATTTACAGTAAGAAATTTACTAATTATTAAAAAATTCTAATGATTTTTTTTGCCATAAATAGATAATTTGGACTCATACAATGTGTTTTTCGGCCATTTCTACAATACACCCATGCAACATAAGACTGCTTTTGTGGTCAAGAGATACATATGAGTTCAAGTGTAAAATAATTCTTGTTTACATCCTCCTCTGTCATTTTGAAGGCATTCTGGAAGTTGAACGGTTTCGCAGAGCCTGGAACAACAGCTGCCATCATATCGTCTCCATAAATAACAATCCTGTGTACGAAAACGTTACAGCAGTGAGAGACATGCCAGATTACGTAGTTCTTATTTAGCTATGTAACTATTTACCGATCATAAGTGTTGTCGTTGTGTGTGCTGGCCGTGGTGTCTTCATCGTCACTGATCAGCCAATGGAATTCTGGGTCACTTCGGAGGCGGATTTGTTTCATTTTTTTATCAGACACGTAACTTCCGTCCGCATTGAAGTCTCCCAAAATCATGATGTTCTGTGTGGATATGAACACGTTTGACACATCGGTCTGTTTTAGAAACTGTCGTGCAAACTTGATGTTATGTATAATTTCATAAAAAGTGTAACCGGGTTTCCATCAGCCTATGTTAATGGTTATTTCGAAGTATCGCATGAGAAACGAGTGATGAAAATGTACAATTTTGAATAAAAATCCCTTTATCTGCAAAACAAAAGGTATTTATGCTCACTTGAGGTGGTTTTGGACTTAGATTAAATGCTAATAATGAAAGATTTAATGCTAATAATGGGAGATGGAATCACATTTGCCGGATAAATTCTGATGTAGCCAACATTACACCCACGTGACCAATCAGTTTTCTCCATTATGTTTGGCTTGTTTACTGTTGGTTGCTAGGTTACCAATACTACAGTCAGACACTCTAAAGTTTTAGAGTGGTTTCAAAGTTTTTTTTGAGTACTTTGAAAAGATTCGCTTCATGCTAGGATGGAAACCCAACCAGTGATACACGGTTTATAGTATATCGTTGGTTAAAAAAATACATTTAAAGTGGTTGACCCAAACATGAAAATTCGAAAGTTATTAATTGCTCACCCTACTCTTGCTCCAAACCTTAATGAGTTTCTTTCTTTCTGCAAAAGGTATTTTGAAGAATGCTGGAAACCGGTAGCCTTTGACCTTCATAGTAGGACAATAAAATACTATTCAATAGGTCAATGGATACCAGTTCAATGGTCAAGGTCAATGGATACCAGTTTGTCAACATTCTTCAAAATATCTTCTTTTCTGTTCAACATGAAGAAACTCTTAAAGGTTTAGAACCACTTGAAGAGGAGTAAAGAGTCCATTTGAATTCTCTTGTGAACTATCTCTTTAAGGTTTGGAGTAATATTAGAGCTTATTAATACTTATGTCAAATGTTTTACATCAGTTTTCCATTTCTCCTTAACATCCTGAAACACATCATAGAGTTCGTCAATTTCCTTCACTGAATCCTCAGGCTTGGTGTGGAC
>CAIGQW010053379.1:1500682-1520385 GCA_903798125.1 Danio choprae
ATGTATGTATGTATGTATGTATGTATGTATGTATGTATGTATGTATGTATGTATGTATGTATGTATGTATGTATGTATATATATATATATATATATATATATAAATACATACATACATACAGCAGGGAAAATAAGTATTAAACAGGTCACAATTTTTTCTCAGAAAACATATTTCTAAAGGTGCTGTTGACTTGAAATTTCCATCGGATGTTGGTAACAACCAAAGAATAGCAAAAACCATATATGCAAAGAAAGCGAAACTAATTGGTTTACAAATGAAGTATTGAACACATGAAGAAAGGGAGGTGTAGAAAGTCAGTGAAAGCCCAGACAGCAGCTGAAATCTCTCATTAGTTCTTCAGCAACCCTCTGCCCTTTCTCAGTGTAAATGAATGTTAGCTGCTTCAGTCCAACATCTACATTAGCAGGAGGATGAAGATGAAACCAGGGTGGACATTTCAGCAAGACAATGATCCAAAACACAGCCAATGAAACTCTCAAATGCTTTTAGAGAAATTTAAAAAAAAAAAAAAAAAATCAAGCTGTGGAATGGCCCAGCCAATCACATGACTTGAATCCAATAGAAAATACCAAATAAAGCTCAGATTTGATAGACGAGACCCACAGAACCATCAAGATTTTTACACTCTGTTAAAGTCTGTGAGAAAACTCACACCTGAGCAATGCATGTGACTTCATTCTCCATATGAGAGGCATCTTTAATCACCAAAAAAGCCTTTTATATAAAAGTATTAAATACATTACAGTAGTTCAGTGCTTTCTCCTTGTGTCATTCCATTGTTAATCACACATAACTCATTTTTCAGATTTTTGCTTTGTTTTGTTTTATTTTTATGTTTGTATTGTTTTTTTTTTTTTTTACCAAAATCTGAATCAATTTACCAAAATCTGAATCAATTTACCAAAATCTGGATCAATTCCACGTCAACAGCTCCTTTAAAAAATATTTTTCCTAGGAAAAAAACATGACGTGTTCAATACTTATTTTCCCCGCTGTATGCGTGTACATAAAGTTTTTAATTCAGGTTTTGCAAGGTTGTAGTTATTATCTTATCATATCATGCATGGTTCACAAAGTTTTAACATAATGTGTTTCCTGAGAATGTTGAAGTTAACCATAAAGATTCATCTGAACCTGCATTAAAAATCATTCAAGCATTACCTGATAGGGGTAGTTGTACCAGCACTGTCTCGTATCCCACATCCACGGAGACTACAACACACACACACACACACACGCACACGCACACGCACACGCACACGCACACGCACACACACACGCACAAACACACGCACAAACACACGCACAAACACACGCACAAACACACGCACACGCACACACACACACACAAACACACAGTTAACTGATATGAAAAAGCTTATAAATGTGATATCTACATAAAATACAACACATTTTAGTAATGTAAAACAGCATAGCAGGTAACTGAAATGACCCATAACAACCATCCGCAGAGCCAAACTCACCTGCCACAGAAAACGCATCCCATACGTAAATATAGACAGATAGAATGTAAACCTCCACCTGTGGAGAGAAACACAGCAGTTGTCAAAAAAACCCAACAACAACTACATATACACACTCAAACACAGATGAGAGAAATCACACACTGCACCGCAAGCCCACTCATATTTCCTTATTTACTTTCGCCACTCAAACTTTACTTTCAAATGTGGTAAATATTCCTCATTTAATACTCCTAATCGACCGAACCAACCAGCTTTCTCATTAATCATCAGCTTGTGTACTGTTTTGTTTGACAACTAATGCATCTGGCATTGTAATGCTTAGAAAAAACAAAACAATATGCATTCAGTGACGATTTTGTAACAATTCTCCCCAATATCGTCATGCACGAAATTACGTCTTATGACTGGTCTGATGTAATTTTCATTGCGTCTGGATAAAACAGTAGGCAAGTTTACATTACAACACGAAGCAAATCTTTTCTAAGTGCGCAATAAATAAAATAAATAAGTAAAACAAATAGCAAACGTGACTAAAGTGCGTTTCTATTAAGTTGTTAGAGAGGCCGAGTGTAGTATTGGTAGCCTAGCAACCAGCAGTAAACAAGGCAAGCATAATTGAGACTGCTGATTGGTCACATGGGTGTACTGTTCGCCATGTCTGAGTTTATTTGCCAAAAACGTTTTCATCTCCCACGTTTTGCAGTAAAATGTTATCGCATAAGTTCAATTCACCTGAAGAGAGCGTAGTTTTGTTTTAAAAACTAAGGGAATTTTATTAAAAATGTGGCACGTCCATTAGTCGCTTCTCTTGGGATACTTCAAAATGTGCATTAACATAGGGTGATGGAAAGCCAGCTTATGTCAGCATACCAGTATGTTGTCCATAGAAATGTCAAAATATGCATCAATAAAAAAAATTGCATTATATTAAGTCAACTAACTCCACTACGTTTTAAGCCAGTGTGTGAAGGTATCGTATATAACGCCGCTGATAAATTCCTTATTTTATTTGATAAATGCATCTAGAAATGTAAAAAGGTGGGATTTTTGAGTGGGATTTTGATTATATTAAGAAACATAATACATTGTGAATTAAATTCAATTATATTATTGCATTATATTAAGTCGACTAACTCCACTATGTTTTTAGCCAGTGTGTGAATGTATCGTATATAATGCCGCTGATAAATTCCTTATTTTATTTGATAAATGCATCTAGAAATGTGGCCTCACAGTGGCGCAGTGGGTAGCACGATCGCCTCACAGCAAGAAGGTCGCTGGTTCTAACCTCGGCTGGGTCAGTTTGCATTTCTGTGTGGAGTTTGCATGTTCTCCCTGTGTTGGCATGGGTTTCCCCCACAATTCCAAAGACATGCGGTATAGGTGAATTGGGTAAGCTAAATTGTCCGTAGTGTATGTGTGTGAATGAGTGTGTGTGGATGTTTCTCAGTGATGGGTTGCAGCTGGAAGGGCTTATAACTGCGTAAAACATATGCTGGATAAGTTGGCGGTTCATTCCGTTGTGGCGACCCCAGATTAATAAAGGGACTAAGCCGAAATGAAAATGAATGAATGAATGAATCTAGAAATGTAAAAAGGTGAGTTGAGTGGAATTTTGATTATATTAAGAAACACAATACATTGTAAATTAAATTCAATAAAAGAAAAAGTACTCGCAATTACAAGCTTTTACTTAAAACTTCACACATGCTCTAGTGAAAATAATGCAATATTTGACAAAAGCGTAGTAAATTAATAAAGCTTTACATTGTACAATGAATTCTGAATGCAATTTCCTTTAAATTCTGAAGAAACACCAAACGCTACACGATGAATGGACTCGAAATGAAGGAAATAAATATAGAAAAATCAATAAAAGGCATAAAAGAAGGAGTGAAAGCAAATTTTGAGATTATATATTTTAAACCTAGGCTGCACGGTGGCGCAGTGGGTAGCACGATCGCCTCACAGCAAGAAGGTTGCTGGTTTGAGCCTCGGCTGGGTCAGTTGGCATTTCTGTGTGGAGTTTGCATGTTCTGCCCGTGTTGGTGTGGGTTTCCTCCGGGTGCTCCGGTTTCTCCCACAAGTCCAAAAACATGCGGTATAGTTGAATTGGGTAGGCTAAATTGTCCGTAGTGTATGTGTGTGAATGAGTGTGTATGGATGTTTCCCAGAGATGGGTTGCAGCTGGAAGGGCATCCGCTGTGTAAAACATATGCTGGATAAGTTGGCGGTTCATTCCGCTGTGGCGACCCCAGAGTAATAAAGGGACTAAGCCGAAATGAAAATGAATGAATGAATTTTAAACCTAAAGCACGTAGTAGCTGAAATATTGTTGATAAATCCCTTATTCTGCTTAATAAAATAACTAAACCTACACAATTCACATCGGTGAAAGTTTACAATGAACACGATAAATAATTCAATCAAAATTAAAAGTCCATAAAATGTAAAAAGCAGCATAAAGCGTGTTGTGATGCTGATAATTCCTCTGTATTTTGATTCAGAAGGCAGATACTGACTGGCATATTTTCATGTTACTCTAATTCGCTAGCATGCATGTGCAATAGCGTTAAATGGAAACCTACATGCTCTCGCAGAATTTGGTTCTTGTGCTGGGTTTGTCCTGGTTTCTTCTGTGTCGAAACCATCGCTGAACTTTTCGCACATCCCAGTCCAGCTGTTTAGACAGGCCTTCTGAATGCCTGGAGTCTGGAGACTGAAACAAACACATCAGGGTTTCATCAGGGTTGCTGACGCTTATGCACATGTGATTTTTCAGGTTTTTTATTGTTAATACATTTGCAACAATTTCCAAAAATCTTTTTCCACATTGTCATTATGGGGTATTGTGTAGAATGTTGAGGAAATAAATGAACTTAATCCGTTTTGGAATAAGGCTGTAGCATAAAAACAATGTGGAAAAAGTGAAGCGCTATGAATACCGGATGCACTGTATCGTTTCAGCGTTGATATCGCAATGTGCGTGTCCGCAATAGTCACATCGCAGGAAATGCAACACTGAGTTGGGATTACAATTGAGTATACATGAGATTAGTGAAGTCATTGCAACGTATAACCATAACAGAGTGAAACTTCATCATTTGCATGTGTTTTTAAAGACATTTCAAGAAAGTGTAAAGCAGTGGGGCACAATAATGTAAAGCATTTGTAACTTTAATGAAGAACATTTTGATTTATTAATACAATGATGACTATACAGCGCTACACAGCTTATTTTATATTAATGTAAGTTTCTGTATCTGAATACTCTTTGACTCTCCAGAAAACCATAAAAACCGGTTTATTTACTTTACTCTTTGCTCTATTATAATAATTCTTGCTAATTAATTTTTTATACATGATTCACACCCTTACTAAATCAACCCATGCAATCTAAATGATTGATTTTTCACATATAGAGCTATCCAGGCCATCTGGCGGAGCGGTTTTCATATCGCAATATATATCGCAGCAAAACAAAATATGGCCATGTCAGATCTTTCCATTATTGTGCAGCCCTAGTGTGTATTAAATAATACTGTAATAATTTGACCAAATTAATCAATTTTTTGGTATCTCAACCTGTCTGCCATGATTATAAATCATCTAAATATGTATAGTAACTTATTTTTATATAATTGCACAGAACAAAAAGGTTTGTTCTGACAATATGTGCAGAAAACATGTCAATAACATTATAAACACTGATATGTTCATGTTTTGCTTCGGTTATTATACTCTGAATAGCAATAGTCATTTTGTATCATTGATTTACAATCTGGATCGGAGAGCAAACAAAGTAAGTAAATCAAATTTGAACAAAACAAACAAGAAAATGCATCAAAATCAGTGACGACTTTCCGAGAAGCTGCAGGAAGACCTCCAGAATAACCAGTAAAACAAGAAGTGCAAAGCCCGGGTCACATATTGACAGCTTCTGTCTTCCGGCGAGCCGCTCCAGTTATCAGATCAGATTTACACCCATAACAAAACGCCACAGATAAGACACTTTTACAGCACTTTAAGCGCACGCCTCTTTGAAGTGACTGGTTATTGTGAAGTCAGAGCAGTCGTTCCTTTATTTATCCGTCCGCTAATGCTAAACCTGCATTTCTCGGCTAAAGTTGAAGCCAACGTCGCTTTAATGAGCTCATAAACCGCACAGGGAGAAGAAGAAAAACAGGTTCGTAAAAGAGAAAACCCAGACATTTATGACTGAAAACATGCTTTATCATATTGCTGTTGTCGTATTTTATCCACCTTTTATCCTACATCCCATGATGCATTGCAAGTGTGGGAGTAAATAGAGCTGGGAATCGTTCATTTTTGGTTCTCTCTTACATCCTGAGAGAGAAGTTTGAATCTACAAAAAAGGGGCGGAGTTGACCTTGATGCTACTGATGATGTCATCATGCTAATTAACTATGCACGCAGTGATTGGCTGACGGGGGCAGCCAATCACTGCGTGATTGGCTGGCTTAAAAATAAATATGTGGCCACATTTGAATAAAGATTTGAATAATGGAATCTTTTAAAATAAATGTTTCGAAATAAACGTGTTGCTATATTTAAATAAAAGATTTAAAGAATAAAAGTTAAATATATAGTCGAAGCCCTTCTGTATATTTTCCCCCAATTTCTGTTAAACAGAAACAAGATTTTTAACATTTCTAAACACACAGTTTTAATAACTCATTATTAATAACTAATTTCTTTCATCTTTGCTATGATGACAGAACATAATATTTGACTAGATGCAGTCGCTCTGATGCAGTCTCAGTCACTCATGGTGTTCCTCAGGGATCTGTATTGGGTCCTCTTTTATTTATTATTTACATTTTACCTTTAGGTCCTATATTTGGTTCTTATGGCATACATTTTCATATTTATGCCGATGATACGCAAGTTTATATCTCTACTAAGAATGCTCCATCTCACCCCCCCTCCAATCTTACTAAATGTCTATTATGTTCTAAAAATAATAGTTTTAATAACTCATTACTAATAACTGATTTCTTTCATCTTTGCCATGATGACAGCACATAATGTTTGACTAGATATTTTTCAAGGTACTAGTAATCAGCTTAAAGTGACATTTAAATGCTTAACTAGGTTAGTTAGGTTAATTAGGCAAGTCATTGTATAACGATGGTTTGTTCAGTAGTCAATTGAAAACAATATTGCTTAAGGGGGCGAATAATATTGACCTCGAAATGGTTTAATAAAAAATAAAAACTGCTTTTATTCTAGCCGAAATAAAACAAATAAGACTTTCTCCAGAAGAAAAAATATTATCAGAAATACTGTGAAAATTTCCTTGCTCTGTTAAACATCATTTGGAAAATGTTTAAAAAAGAAAAAGAAAAAAAAATTCACAGAAGGGCGAATAATTCTGACTTTAACTGCATGTTAAGCGCTTTTTACAATAATTATTCCTCTAAAACGATTAACAAAAGGTGATAGTTACTAGATTAAAATTACAAAATTAATATCACTGATTAAAAAGATTATATTGCTATTTTCAAATAAAGATTTTAAAAACGCAGGAAAAAGTGTCACTAATTAAATGAGCTACAATTTCAGCTAATTGTCAGCCTACAAATAATTCTAATAATTAATGTTTATAAACATTAATATGGGGCAGCACGGTGGCGCAGTGGGTAGCACAATCGCTCCACAGCAAGAAGGTCGCTGGTTCAAGCCCCGGCTGGGTCAGTTGGCGTTTCTGTGTGGAGTTTGTATGTTCTCCCTGTGTTGGCGTGGGTTTCCTCCGGGTGCTCCGGTTTCCCCCACAAAGACATGCGGTATAGGTGAATTGGGTAAGCTAAATTGTTTGTAGTGTATGAGTGTGAATGGGTGTGTGTGGATGTTTCCCAGTGATGGGTTGCAGCTGGAAGGGCATCTGCTGCATAAAACATATGCTGGATAAGTTTGCGGTTCATTCCGCTGTGGCGACCCCAGATTAATAAAGGGACTAAGCCGAAAAGAAAATGAATGAATGAACATTAATATTAGACCTACAGAGGCAGCCATTTTGACCATTTATTTTTTAATTCTGTAATAGCCTGACTTTTACTAAATATGTGTATATTTCTTTCTAACACTGTTATTTTATTAAAATGACAACACAACAAATAGTTCTGATTATTTCTACCAAGAGCTACCATAGTGGTCAAAATGACCACATGCATTTCAGTGTCTGCTACTTTTCCCTGTGACTTTAAATATGCGTGCCTCTGTTGCCTGCTATCAAAAACATAACTTTCTGTTGGCAAAAACATAACTCTCCTTCGGATATGTCATATAACAGCATAATCAGGGCCACGAAAAAAAGTTCTTTCCTGCTGGGAAATTATAATAATTAATTTTATTCGTGAATATAATTTAATTAAAAGAATATAAAGTGAAAATGAAAGTGAGGCGCAGACATTCGTGGGTGATCTAACGTAGCCTAACTATAGATTTATAAACCGTATTACCAAAAGGATGGTATTTTTAGGGTGATGACTTCATTAAATATGATGACAGACATTCAAAGCTTAATTATAAGTTTTTAATAGAAGCTTTGAATGTAAATATGATGTGACATTATGACATCTTGTATGAGAACGTTGCAACTGCTATGGTAATTCTGGTAGTTCCAGCGTTAATTAACATTTTGCAGGTTCTACAAACCGTATGCGAGTTTTGACTTCACCAGTATATGGATTATTTGCAGCACAACCCCATTATCTCAAGGAATCTGTTCATGTTTGGAAGCATGAGAAGTGCAACCCATAATTTTGAATGGTGTTATTTTTCCACTGCGCTGGTTCTGTCTGAATCATACCTTTGTGATGGATGTAAACACTTTCTCCAGGACGGCGTTGGGCTGAGCTCTCCGACTCAACTCCGTCTGGATCTGAAGAACGGAGGCACACGGACCTGCGATGAACCTGTAGGAGGAAACAACAGATAAAACTGCATTTAATCCATGAGCCATCAGGAAGAGAAATCAACTACTGATTAGATCCAATCCAATGGATACTCAAAGATCCAATCGTCACTAACGTAATGCATTTCAAATGTTGAATGCTTGATTCTGATTGGCTGATGAGCATTTTAAGGTGTGCAGTTATTTTCAGATAAATGCACAGATAAAAGTAGTTCCGGCAGCTTTTGAGTGTATTACAGCTACAACGGTCAAAAATCACATCAAAACACAACAGAAGGCTTTGGATGAGATGTGTGGGAAGCTAGTGCTACACACAGGAGCTGTTTGAGGACAAAAACCTGACAAATGTCTGAAATACAACATCTGAACAGTACATAAATATACATAAATATATATATTATTATTAGTAATGTTCGGAGAAGGTCGCTGGTTTGAGTCCCGGCTGGGTCAGTTGGCATTTCTGTGTGGAGTTTGCATGTTCTCCCCGTGTTGGCGTGGGTTTCCTCCGGGTGCTCCGGTTTCCTCAAACACATGCGCCATAGGTAACTTGAATAAACTAAATTGGCTGTAGTGCATGTGTGTGCATGTGAGAGTGTTTGGGTGTTTCCCAGTACTGGGTTGCAGCTGGAAGGGCATCCACTGTGTAAAACATATGCTGGATAAGTTGGCAGTTCATTGCGCTGTGGCGACCCCAGATTAATAAAGAGACTAAGCTGAAGGAAAATAAATGAATGAATGCATTGTGTTCTAAAATGTAAAGCAATAAACACAACAAATTAATAAATGAAATATTGCAAATAGTCTTAAGCAAGATGAGCTCAGTTTCAGAGTGACAGTCTGCTGTGGTTTGCCTCTTGGTTTTATCAGTTCAGAAATCAGTACTCCTGATAAACAGCTTCTACTGCTCTCTCTTGGTCTCTCAGTGTGGTTTAGCAGTGGTGAAGCTAATAAGAAAGCGGCAGTCCTTCACACGAAATGTCTTTACAATTAAATGAGTCAAATAAGAGTGACAAATAAGAAAAACAGCAGAATCAGCGATGCAAACAAGACTGCTGATGATTCAGATTCAGCTGTAAAGACAGTAGTGGCAATATTAATATAAGATTAAATCAGTGTATTCAGATCAAGTCAGTTTACTCAGACCAAACCAGTTTGTTTTAATTAGATCAGTTTATTCCGATCAAGTCAGTTTACACCGACCAAGCCAGCTTGTCCAGGTGAAGTCAGCTCATTCAGACTGAGTTTGTGCAGATGAAGTCAGTTTATTTCCGATCGTTCAGTTTAAGTAAGCTCATATAGATCATGTCAGTTTGTTCAGGTCAAGTCAGTGTGTCCAGGTCAAGCAAGTCAGTTTATGCATTGAAACTTTAAGCAGTGTTAGCTAAGGCTATTGCTGTTTTTATAGCTCACAGTTTGACGATTTAATAAACTTCTAACATCAAGTATTAAAAATTCTGAGGTCAAAATATGCATAATAAATGAACATGCCAATGTTAACCGTGAAAACTTAACACAAAATCAGCAATTTAATCGCAAAAGTTAGATTTTATTTTGTGAAATCGTAGTGGGACTGATTGAAAATACATTATAATGCTAATTAGCAGTGCTAGCTAAGGCTATTACTGTTTTATTGCTAACAGTTTGACGTATTAATAAACTTCTAACATCATCAAGTATTAAAAATGCAGTGTTTCCTTTATATAAATTACAGAGGTCAATGGTTCCTGGGGTCAAAAAATTAATAAATTAAGATTTGTGTATAGTTTAACAGCAAAACAATAAAAGAAATGTGAGAAAACACCACAAAATCAGCAATTTCAGTTGCAAATATGAGATTTTAAACATTTTCGCAAAATCCTAAAGGGATACACGTTGACTGCAATGTGTACCTGACATGTTTTGGTGTGATTAAACTACAATGCTAATTAGCAGTGTTAGCTAAGTCTATTTGGCTGTTTTTATAGCTCACAGTTTGACGATTTAATAAACTTCTAACATCAAGTATTAAAAATTCAGTTTTTCCTTTACATGATTACAGAGGTCAATGGATATTGAGGCCAAAAAATGAATAATGAATTAAGATGTGTAAATATGTGTAAATATGTGTATATTTTCAAAGCAAAACAATAAAAGAAACGCTGAAAATGTGTGAAAACTTGCCACAAATTCAGCAATTTAATCACAATCATTTGATTTCTTTTGTGAAATCCTGGAGGGGCTGATTTGACTGCAACGTATACCTAAAACATTTCGGTGAGATTAAATTATAATGCTAATTAGCAGCTTTAGCTAAGGCTATTTTGAGTTTTTTCTTGCTCACAGTTTTTTACAAACTTTTCACAAAACTTTTTTAATAAACTATATGAAATCCTGGAGGGACTGATTGAGGTTAAATTATAATGCTAATTAATTAGCAGTGTTAGCTAACACTGTTACGGTTTTATTGCTAACAGTTTGACGTATTAATAAACTTCTAACATCAAGTATTTAAAAAATCAGTGTGTAACTTAATATAAATGGCAGATCAATGTTTCTCAAGGTCAAAATATGCATAATAAATGAACATGTCAATGTTAACCGTGAAAACTTAACACAAAATCAGCAATTTAATAGCAAAAGTTAGATTTTATCTTGTGAAATCGTAGTGGGACTGATTGAGAATACATTATAATTCTAATTAGCAGTGTTAGCTAAGGCTATTACTGTTTTTATTGCTAACAGTTTGAAGATTTAATAAACTTCTAACATTAAAAATCAGCCTCACAGTTTATCTGACAGAGAAATGAGTGATTCTTGACAGACAAATCAAGTAGATGCTAATTATAGCCTTATGCTAGCTGGAAAAACGCTCAACAGTAAAGCGTGAAAGTTGCTTGTTCTGAGGTGAGATTAGCAATCTACACAACAGCTCGAGCTAGTTTAGCTAGTCGGTCCTCAAACGCACGCACATTGTCTTTTAACAGCGGCGTTTCTGAAGAAGCAGAAGTTCATTTGACTCATGCAAAATCCTGCTACATTCCTGAAACTCGGTCCGACGCAAAAGCAAATGATTCTGACTCACTGATTAATGAACGCCAGAAGCTGCCGACAAAAGCGGGAACAATAATGATTGTGGCACTTCAGGTTGGTGTAGATCTGTAAACAAATAAATCAACTGGAACTCGTTTTGCATCGAATAATCCTGAGATTGTCAGGTGAGGATTCTCTCGCAGACTATGAAGAAATCAAATAAGACTCAAATACGTCCATGCCTATTTAGAGCAGGAAAGAAATGGAGCTTTGAATAAACTTGGGTGTATGTAACTTGGGTTTTCTTAGTAGATATAAATGTTTTGTGCCTAGGTTTTTCGCAACTATGCATTCTATCCATTACTTCGAAACCTTTAAACTTCTTTGGCACCCTTTCATTCATTCATTCATTCATTTTCATTTCGGCTTAGTCCCTTTATTAATCTGGGGTCACCACAGCGGAATGAACCGCCAACTTATCCAGCATATGTTTTACGCAGCGGATGCCCTTCCAGCTGCAACCCATCTCTGGGAAACATTCATACGCACTCATTCACACTCATACACTACGGACAATTTAGTCTACCCAATTCACCTGTACCGCATGTCTTTGGGCTTGTGGGGGAAACCGGAGCACCCGGATGAAACCCACACCAACACTGGGAAAACATGCAAACTCCACACAGAAACGCCAACTGACCCAGCCGAGGCTCGAACCAGCGACCTTCCTGCTGTGAGGCGAACGTGCTATCCACTGCGCCACTGTGAGGCCTTTGGCACATTTTTATTATTATTATTTTTTCCCCTGAACAATCGTCACTGAAAATATTTACTGAAATGTAAGTTTTAGAAAGTTTAAGTGAGAACATGCATAAGAAAATACTTCCGATTATTACTATTTATGGCTAAATCATTGCATATGAATAAAAAATGCAACGTCGTAGTGTTCATTTAAGAAAACGCTCTTATCATTTGTATTTAGAATATTACTGTGTTTTATTTCCTACATTTAACATTTGTATACTTTGCTTCAATGGCTCTATAGTCTAAAGTTTTGGGTTAATATAATGTTTTGGGTCTGAGTTTTTACGCCACTATGTACACCCACCGGCCACTTTATTAGGTACACCTGTCCAACTGCTCGACAACGCAAATTTCTAATCAGCCAATCATGTGGCAGCAACTCAATGCATTTAGGCATGCAGACATGGTCAAGACGATCTGCTGCAGTTCAAAGCGAGCATCAGAATGGGGGAGAAACGTGATTTTGATACCAGACGGGCTGGTCTGAGTATTTCAGAAACTGCTGATCTACTGGGATTTTCACGCACAACCATCTCTAGGGTTTACAGAGAATAGTCAGAAAAAGAGAAAATATCTAGTGAGCGGCAGTTCTGTGGCCGCAAATGCCTTGTTGATGCCAGAGGTTGGAAAAACATTGCCTGGTCTGATGAGTCTCAATTTCTGCTGCGACATTCGGAAGGTAGGGTCAGAATTTGGCGTCAACAACATGAAAGCATGGATGCATCCTGCCTTGTATCAACGGTTCAGGCTGCTGGTGGTGGTGTAATGGTGTGGGGGATATTTTCTTGGCACACTTTGGGCCCATTAGTACCAACTGAGCATCGTGTCAATGCCACAGCCTATCTGAGTATTGCTGCTGACCATTTCCATCCCTATATGACCACAGTGTACCCATCTTCTGATGGCTACTTCCAGCAGGATAACGCGCCATGTCATAAAGCGCAAATCCTTTCAGACTGGTTTCTTGAACATGACAATGAGTTCACTGTGCTCAAATGGCCTCCACAGTCACCAGATCTCAATCCAACAGAGCAGCTTGGGATGTGGTGGAACGGTTGGTGGATGTGCAGCCGACAAATCTGCAGCAACTGCGTGATGCTATCATGTCAATATGGACCAAAATCTCTGAGGAATATTTACAATACCACAAAGGATTAAGGCAGTTCTGAAGGTAAAAGTGGGTCCAACCCGGTACTAGTAAGGTGTACCTAATAAAGTAGCTGGTGAGTGTATTTTATCCATTAGTTGATGGTTTTCTTTAAAATCTTGAAACATTCATACTTTTTAGGCACATTTTTAAATTGATTTAATAATTTTCTTACCAATCGGCACTGAAAATATTTACTCAAATGTAAGTTTTACAAAGTTTTTTTTTTCCCAAGTAAGAACATACATAGGCAAATACTGCCAATTATTACTATTTATTGATAAAAAATTGCATACAAATAAATGAAATATCATAGTGTTCATTTATGAAAACACTTATTGATCATTTATATTTAGAATATAAATATAAACTGTATTTTATGTCTTGCAAGTCATTGCTAAAAAATGTATAACAACTATATAGAGCAACATTATAGATGCAATGTTCAAATATGACAGAATTCTCTATTTTTAAATCAGAATACTGAAATATTTGTGCATTTAAATAGTAGATTTTCAGGTTTTCTTGTAATTTTTTTGTTTATATCTCATCATTCTAACAATATTTCCAACAATTGTAAGATATAAACTGTTTTTTTCGTGTTTATACGTTGAAATTGTAAGATACGAAGTTATAATTCGAAGAAAAAATAAATAATTGAAACAAAATTGAAATAAACGTCACGTTTCTTAGTTTATCAATCTGAATTCAAACTTCTTTTCACAGAATTATACAACATAATCTGACAATGAAAGTTCCTAAGTTGAAACTGCAAGAAAGTCACAATGTTTGGGGTGAGAAAAAAAAACAATGGCAATATATAACATTATAAATATGAAATATGTCTTGCAGGTAACATTTTGTGGTCATTTATTGGACTTAAAAATGGGGAGGACGTCCTAAAACAGACATATAATCACCATAACTACAATTATTTTTAGATCAGTTAATCATTATCCACATTCCATAATCACAACAGCCCTGTTCTTCAAATCCTCACACCAAAAATCTCCACCAAACCTTTAAAAAACCCACCCCAGTCATTTGCTGGTCAAAGTTCTTAATATAAAACTTGCTCCACGTCTCTCAAACCCATAAAATCAGAGCAGCGATCGGTTTAATAAATACACTGCTCCGTAATGACCGATATACTCAACAGTCGTTGCAGAAATGTGTTGACAATGGCTGTTTGGAGCAGTTCATTAACCTAGAATTGGCACACGCTGCTGAACTCATGTCTGCAGGCCTGCTAAACGCACAAACACTACGAACCAAACTGTGGAATCTGACACAAGCTGTAAAAAAGCAAACATGACTAATATGCTATAATTAAAGAATTAGGAAAATACTTTTTTTTGGAGTCTCACGCTTGAGTGTCTTTGCGTTGCACCAGAATTTATTGCCGTGTAGCTGTGTAAACACTGACGTTCACTGTTAGACACATTCGCAATATTTTATGACGACGGGGTCAAAGTGACTGCTGGGGCTGAACTAAATATTAGCTCGATTTTGGGCAACAATGAAATCTCAGACGGTTCAATGGTAAACAAACACTGGGAACAAAGTAACAGTTGAGCTTTTCACTGGTGAGGCTAGAATCTCCCAACTGTCTGTCTGGAACTTTAGAACTCGTACTCCGTTTTAGTTTCCATGGTGACACTAAGTTCAATTAAAAAGAGTGGCCAATTCGAAATTTTGGTTTGAAAATCAATTAGCATACTGTTTATGCTAAAACGGTATTCAAAAATTAAAAATTAAAAACCGTGGTGTTGAAAGTATTCTAAAGGTTCCCAGATTGTCTACTATTTCCGGTAGAAATTAAAATTGTAGAAACGTTCATACTCTTACTGCTAATATTGCCCACAATACATTGCGCGACTGACATAAATTCAATTAGAACTACAAACAGCAGCTAAAAAACTACAAAAATGTCAGATGCGCAAGGTCGACCGTCAAGTAGTGGCAAGAAATTCTTTACCAGAATATATTGCCGGCTCCAACATGAATCGGTGGTGTAAACACTGACATTCACTGTTTGACACATTCGCAATATTTTATGACGACGGGGTCAAAGTTACTGCTGGGGCTGAACTAAATATTAGCTCGCTTTTGGGCAATGGTTCAATAGTAAACAAACACTGGGAACAAAGCAATAGTTGAGCGTTTCACTGCAGAGTCTAGAATGTCCCAACTGTCTGTCTGGAGTGCGATTTTGAACAACTTTAGAACTCGTATTCCATTTTAGTTTCCATGGCAACACACATTCAATTTAAAATTTAGTTTCGATTCAAAACTTTATTTTGAAATTCTGACAGTCACGCTGTGTCCAAAGTCACATACTACACATACTACCCGAAAAATCTGAAAAGATTATTGTAAAGGTTCCCGGATTGTCTACTATTTTAGGTAGAGATTCAAAGTGTAGAACCGTCCATACTCCAACTGCTAATATTGCCCACAATACACTGTTTAATAGACATAAATTCGATTAGAAGTACAAAATTATAAACAAACTACAAAAATGGCAAATGCGCAAGGCCAACCATCAAGCAGAGGCAATAAATCCTTTACCAGAATTTATTGCCGGCTCAAACATGAAACTGTGTAAACTATGACCTTCACTGTTTGACACATTCGCAATATTTTATGACGACGGGGTCAAAGTGACTGCTGGGGCTGAATTAAATATTAGCTTTTGGGCAACAATGAAATCTCAGACGGTTCAATGGTAAACAAACACTGGGAACAAAGTAATAGTTGAGCTTTTTTTTGAACCGCTTTAGAACTCATATTCCATTTTAGGTTTCCAACACGACAAAGTTCAATTAAAATGAGTGGTCGATTCAAAATTTTGGTTTGGAATTCTGACAGTCACGCAATTCGCATCCTATTCGTCCTAAAATAGTATTCGAAAACAATAGTATGTTGAAAAAGCATGCTAAAGGTTCCTGGATTGTCTTTTATTTCCGGTAGAAATTCAAAGTGTCAAATCGTCCATACTCTAACCGCTAATATTGCATACAATACATTGTGTAACGAACATAAATTTGATTAGAACTACAAACAGAGATAAAAAACAACAACAAAAAAAAAAAAGTGTTAACAAACTACAAAAATGGTGGACAAGTGAGACCGACCGTCAAGTAGAGAGGCAATAATTTCTTTACCAGAATTTATTGCTGGCTCAAACATGAAGTGACGTTCACGGTTTCACACATTCGCAATATTTTTTATGACGACGGGGTCAAAGTGACTGCTGGGGCTGAACTAAATATTAGCTCGCTTTTGGGCAACAATGAAATCTCAGACGGTTCAATGGTAAACAAACACTGGGAACAAAGTAATAGTTGAGCTTTTCACTGGCGAGTCTAGAATCTCCCAACTGTTTGTCTGGAGTGCGATATTGAACGGCTTTACAACTGTAGAACGTGTGTTCCGTTTTAGTTTCCATGGCAACACAAGGTTCAATTAAAAATGTGGTTTCGATTCGAAACCTTACTTTGGAATTCTGACAGTTACGTTGCGTCTCAATTCGCATCCTATCCGTCCTAAAACAGTATTCGAAAACCATAGTATGTTGAAAAGAGTCAGCCAAAGCTTCCCGGATGATCTACTATTTCCAGAAGAAATTTAAAGTGTAGAACCATACTCTAATATTGCCCACAATACATTGCGTGTTACACGTGACTTCGATTAGAACTACAAACTCAGGTAAAAAGTGTAAGAAAACTACAACCATGGCTGACACACGAGATTAACAGTCAAGTAGAGAGGCTTTGGTACATATGTTTGAACGACTATTAATCAATATCTAGTCTACTGAAAAATATTTCAATCTCCTTTTTTATGCTATATTTAATTTCCAACAATAACGTGAACTTCTATAAAGATGTGTTTGGTCATTGAATAAATAATTATGAAAAGACCTGAGGAGATTTCTCTGCACGAAAGACTCACGATTGGCAGATTAACCTGCTGATGAATCTCCAATAAGGTAGGCAATTAAATATGAAAGAAATGTGGATGATGTGTCGAGATGATTGACAGGGCATGTAACTAAGTAACATAACGATCTATTAATGAAGATGCAGCATGTCCCAAAGCTTGCATACTCTTCTGTTACACACTCAAAGTATATTATTCTTCACACAAAAAAATACTTTCAGGACGTAGCTTAATTAGGCGAATTGGGACGTAGCAGTAAATACTAAATTGTAAACTGTAACTGTGCTGCACTTAATCTTCAATGCTGAAAGCTCATTCATTAAAGCTGCTGCCGGCCTGTCGGGTCACGTGTGCGTCTGTGTTTTGTTTCGGGCGAGTGAACGGCAGAAATGGTGGGACGTCTGAAGACACAAACCGGAGGAAAGAAAAGCTCCACGTGGGATGAGCGCTTTTCCTATTTCCAGACAATAGAAGGCCTTGTCATGCAAACACACACATGATCTTCTGTCTAATATAAAGCTGTGGATATCTGCACGCAACTGTCTGAAAGCTGCAGATACTGATGCTCTTCACTGGTGTTTTTTAGCAATAATCAATGCGTTTACTTGAGAAGGAATGCGACTTAAGATATTGTTAAGAAATCGTTTGTTGATTTGAATGATTTTTTAATTAAAAATGGTAATGAGTCAAAGGCGGGACGTCCCATTATGATGATTGTATCAAATAAAAATGATCCTATAGATATGGTACTTTATATGTTTCACATCATTTGTGAAATCTAAATAATTCAGACTTGCATAAATTTAAAGTAGAAATGAAACAACATACTTATATTGACCGTTTATTATTATTAGACATTTAGTAAAATATTTACATGAAATAGTGATTATTACAAATTATTTAATGTATTTTAAATGATTATTAAAAGAACATTGGTGACAAATCATTGGTGTTTATCCTAGTGGTTAGAATATACGAAGAGTTCAGATGCAAAAACCTCTAAGTGCCGTCTGAAATGTTCTTTTAAACTGAACATTTTTCTTAGCATCAAATGTTTGTTCAATTATTTCACTTTAAAGGCAATGAAAATGATCTATTAATTGCTTTAAAAGTCACTGCGCCTACCCACAGGTTGAGAAAAATGCTCATTATAGAAGAAAACTTTAGACCAGGGGTGCCCAAACTCGGTCCTGGAGGGCCGGTGTCCTGTAAAGTTTAGTTCCAACCCCAATCAGACACACCTGGGCCAGCTAATCAAGCTCTTAAGCCTGATTTATACTTTCGCCTGGCACCACATCGCGCACCTCCGCTGACGAAACGGATGAGGCTTTTATACTTGACGCGTTGTGATATTCTTTAAAACGACAGTGGGCGGTCAAAAGAAACCCGCCGTAAAATCAGACGGATAACCATAGTAGGAAGTTTCCGAAACTACGTCATATCATTAATATATTGATTATAAAACCAAATATGCTCATATTCTCCACAAATAATGTTAAACGTGGACAAAAATGAAAAGTGGAGGCCCTATTATGCCTTTGTTAAGACGTAATATGCAAAAGAGGGGGCGGAGCCTTTACAGCTCCTCCCTCAGATACTTGTACAATAACAAAGCATCCGTATGGGTTTTGAACTCTTGTCAGTTTAAACTCCTAGTAAATTATTTCATAAGCACACAAACTTGCACAGAAAGACGTTTGCGATTGTTTCAAAAAGCTCGGCCCTATTATGCTCTTTTAAAGATGTAATATGCAAATAAGGGGGCGGAGCCTTTACAGCTCTTCCCTCAGATACTCAGACAATAACACAGTGGTTCCCAAGGTAGGAACTCGGGGGACAATGAGGAAGATGGGCTGGGGGGCTTGGTCACTTGAAAGTTTTGAATTTATGAATTGAGTTTTTGTATTTATAAAGTGTGTTTTGAATTTACGAATTGAATTTGTGTATTTATGAATTGTGTTTTGAATGTGTATTTATGAAGTGTGTTTTGAATTTATGAATTGAATTTGTGTATTTATGAATTGTATCTTGAATTTATGAATTGTGTTTTGTATTTATGAATTGTGTTTTGTATTTATGAATTGTGTTTTGCATTTATGAATTGGATTTGTGTATTTATGAATTGTGTTTTGTATTTATGAATTAGATTTGTGTATTTATGAATTAGACTTGTGTATTTATGAATTAGATTTGTGTATTTATGAATTGTGTTTTGTATTTATGAATTGGATTTGTGTATTTATGAATTGTGTTTTGTATTTATGAATTGGATTTGTGTATTTATGAATTGTGTTTGTGTATTTATGAATTGGATTTGTGTATTTATGAATTGTGTTTTGTATTTATGAATTG
>CAIGQW010053379.1:1561243-1581339 GCA_903798125.1 Danio choprae
GTGTGTGTGTGTGTGTGTGTGTGTGTGTGTGTGTGTGTGTGTGTGTGTGTTGTGAACTAGGAAGGCTTATGGTAGGAGGATTCACACATTTGAGTATTTTCAGCACACATTCTTATTCGATCAGATTATCGTTCGCTGAAGTGCTGAAGAAAATGTTCCACCTGCTTGTTTTAGTTTCTTTGTGGCATCTTGATGGTAAGTTATAAATATTTGTTACGGCTTAATATCATAACCTGAGTTATTAGATCTTTTATTTGCAGTTCATCAAATATTTTCAACAATAAAAAAACCCAGTAAAAATCTACAGTAAAAAATCTACAGTAAAAACGCCTTGATACATACGGTAAATGACCGTAAATTGACTTTAGAAATCCCTGTAATTTTGTTGACATTACTACAATATGGTTCTTTTAAGTTTTGTTCTCATCAGCGATCTATATTAGAAATTAATGCTACATCTAGTTTCGATAAATAACGTTTATTGCATTACATTAGTGTTGTGTGTGTGTCACCATGGCGGTATTTGGTAGTTGTGTGTGTTACCTTCAATATATTAGTATGTCTTAATGTTTGTGGAAAAGCTTATCTTATAACTTTATAAGTTATAAGCTTATCTTATAAGCACATAGCTTATGGTTTTTGTCTGTGTACAAAAGGTAAGATGTGTAGATGTTGGTACTTCAAAACATGGGTGTATAACATGAAATAAGGTAGTTTACTGTATTTTTTTAACTGGTTTCTACTGCACTATAAAGAATTATATGACAAAACATCAACGTTTAAATGTTGTAATTTAATTGTATTCAGTTAATCAGGTTTCAACTAAACATTTTTAGTTATACAAAGTTTACCACAATACAGTTTGACTGACGTGAGTTGAGATGAATAGACTAAATTGAAGTTCATTTGATTCAACTAAAAATATTAAGGCAGGAAGATTTTTACAATGTGTATTTTTAACGCAAAACTGCTGGCAATCACAGCTGCCAGTTTATACAGTGTACTTTAGTTTCTGCTTTGTACTTTTTTCTCTTCAGTTGTTTTGAGTGGCAAATAAACAGCTGAATTAAGCAATGAAAAGTGCTCTTATCAGATTTTACAGCCCTGAATCAGAAAAAATTGGGACAATATGGAAAACGCTAATAATAAAAAAAGAAAGTAGTGATTTCTAAATTTACTTTGACTTGTATTTCACTGCAAACAATACAACAAACATTATATAATGTGTTTTCCTCGTGATTCATTTTTTAAATAATAAACATGTATTTTAATTTTGGTTCTTGCAAAAAGTTGGAACAGTGAAGCATTTACCACTGTGTAATGTTGCCATTCCCTTTCACAACACTTAAAAGATGTTTAGGGACTGAAGACACCAAGTGATGAAATGTTTCAGGTGTCATTTTGTCCCATTCTTTCTCCAAACAAGTATTAAGGTGGGCAGCAGTACAGGGTCTTCATTGTCGCATTTTGCACTTCAAAATGCGCCACACTTTCTCTATTGAAGACAGGTCAGGACTTCAGGCAGGCCAGTCAAGTATCTGTATCCTCTTCCTCAGCAGCCAGGACTTTGTAATGTGTGCAGAATGTGGTTTTGCATTGTCTTGTTGAAATATGCATGTGCGTCCCTGGAAAACAAGGCAGCATATTGTGCTCCAAAATCTCAATGTACTTTTTTTAGCATTAATGGTGCCATCACAGAAGTGCAAGTTACCTTTGTCAAGGGCACTGACACAACCCCATACCATGACAGACATTGGCTTTTGGACTTGTTGCTGGTAACAGTCTGGATGATGCTTTTGTTCTTTGGTATGGAGCACACGGTGTCCATTTCTCCCCAAAAAATACCTGAAATACCGATTCTTTTGACCACAGTATTGGCCCTGTGTGATGGTCCATCCTAGATGTCTTCCAGCCCAGAGAAGTCAATGGCGCTTCTGGACACTGTTAACATAGGGCTTCCTTTTGGCACATTACCGTTTTAACTGGCATTTGTGGTTGGAACTAAGTATTGTGGTACTTGACAAAGGTTTGCCAAAGTAGTCCTGAGCCCATGTGGTGATATCGCTCATAGATGAATGAGGATTCTTGATGCAGTACTTTTGCATCAAGCGCACACGTATGCTCCGGCGCAGCCTTTGCGTGGTCCCATAGCCCTTGTCGTGGCTTGGTAGCTGTATGGGTGTGGGCGGGGCTGAGAGCCGCGCAAACTTGTTGGAGCGGGTGTTTACAAGTGTCAAGTCTCATGAAGGAGCTCCAGATGGAAACTGCTGTTATGTGTTTACTTTATGATTAAAGTTGTTGCACGTGTACCGGTTCCCGCCTCTGAATGAGCGAGTTTGAGCTACTTGTACATTAAGGTAGCGTTCAGAAAAAAAAAAAACACAAGTGAAGAAAAACGACACAGAGGAACATAAAAACCTACTGTTAGCTAGCGTTTCGGAAGTGTTATTGCAGAGCAACACAAACAGCATGCAGAAGTGTAAATGCATGACGCGTGCAGGCAGGCGCCGTGTGTCACACTGATTAGTCGACGCAGAAGTATAAATCAGCATTTAGACTTGATCCCTTGTCCTTTGTGGTTTGAAATTCCTCCAGATTCCTTGAATCTTTTAATATTGTTATGCACTGCTGAAGATGAAATATCTAAATGTCTTCCTATATATCTGTCTTTGAGGAACATTGTTTTTAAACATTTCAATCATTTTCTCACGTATTTGTTGGCAAACTGGCGATCCTCGGCCCATCTTTGCTCCTAAAGGACTAGACCTTTCTTGGATGCTGCTTTTGTACCAAATCATAATTACAAACACCTGTTGACATCATCAAATCACATCATTATTTCACCAGCTTACCTGATTACCAGCCCTAAACTGCTTCCGTCCCAACTTGTTTTTGAAATGTGTTGCAGGTCTGAATGACAGGAAAGGATGTATATTTGAACAGACAAAACATGACATATTTGTGTATATATTGTCTGCAATGAAATACAAGTCAAAGTCAATTTCAGAATCACTACTTTCTTTTTTATTTGCGTTTTCCATACTGTCCCAACCTTTTCTGATTTGGGGTTGTAATTAGTTTGAGGTGTTTACATTTCTACATTTTATTGCAGATATATTCATTCATTCATTCATTCATTCATTTTCTTTTCGGCTTAGTCCCTTTATTAATCTGGGGTCGCCACAGCGGAATGAACCGCCAACTTATCCAGCATATGTTTTACGCAGCGGATGCCCTTCCAGCTGCAACCCCCTCACTGGGAAACCACACACACCCATTCACACTCATACACTACGGACAATTTAGCTTACCCAATTCACCTGTACCGCATGTCTTTGGACTTGTGGGGGAAACCGGAGCACCCGGAGGAAACCCACGCCAACACGGGGAGAACATGCAAACTCCACACAGAAATGCCAGCTGACCCAGCCGAGGCTCGAACCAGCGACCTTCTTGCTGTGAGGCGATCGTGCTACCCACTGCGCCACCGTGAGGCCGCAGATATATGATTGCACGTATTTTAAACAAAAATTTAAATAATTTACAGTATGTAAAAAAAAAAACATGACTTGAACATGTCTTTGCAATTGTAAAATCTGACCTTGCTTGTTCTTCAGGTGTATTTGGTGAATCCATTTTGGTGACGGAGGGAGATTCAGTCACTTTACACACTGGTGTTACTGAAATACAGGACAATGACGACATAGTGTGGAAACTTGGAACTGATAACTCTGTGATAGCTGAAATCAGCAGGGACAAACAAACTGATAACATATACAAAGACAGACTGAAGCTGGACGATCAGACTGGATCTCTGACCATCACAAACACCACATCTGAAGATGCTGGAGTTTATCAACTAGAGATAAATGCAGTCAAACTGACCATAAAAATATTCAGGGTTTCTGTCTATGGTGAGTAGAGATTATTTATAACTGATTTAAATGAACAAAATGATTAATTACAATTACAGTAATTCTTAATATCCATTTTTTCTGCTCTTTTGCAGCTCGTCTGCCTGTTCCTGTCCTCATCTTTAACTCTTCCCAATGTTCTTCATCCCAGTTTAATTGTTCAGTGGTGTGTTCAGTGGTGAATGTGAGTGCTGTGAGTCTCTCCTGGTACAAAGGAAACAGTTTATTGTCCAGCATCAGTGTGTCTGATCTCAGCATCAGTCTCTCTTTACCTCTGGAGGTGGAATATCAGGATAGAAACACCTACAGCTGTGTGGTCAACAACACCATCAGCAACCAGACCACACATCTGGACACCAACACACTCTGGCAGACGTATGAAGGTACAGCAGAGCTTATATTCATGCTGATATAAAGCTTTATTAACTGATCTGAGCTCAGTTAGATGTTTTTTTCCCTCAGAATCTGTTGACTGCTGTGGTCCTACTGAAGCTGTGACCCGATTGGTTGTCTCTGCTGTGGTGGGCGTGGCAACTGTGGCTTTTCTGGTTCATGACATCAGATCCACAAGAGGAGACAAACAACAGATATCAGAAATGTTATGAGATCCAGGGTGTTTTAGTGGCTCTTGGTTGCCACAACATTTTATAAGCCTATTGATGACCCTGGTTTCTGTTACAGTGGAGATCAAAATTAAGGATCAGTTTACAATTTTCTAAATTACAAGAATAAGTCTCTGATGTCTCTAAAGTGTGTGTGAAGCTCAAAATACCACACAAATAATGTTTTGTAACTCATTAAAACAGCTCCTTTTAGGCTTTGATCTTCATTGTGCCGGTTTGGTGACTGTCGCTTTAAATTCAAATGAGATTGTGCTCTTTTCAAGAGAGGGCGGAGCTACAAATGCCTGTGCGTCAGCATAGAGGCAGATTTAAAAACAAGACTAAGGTCCTGTGCTACAGAGGGAGAGATCGTCACTATAATAGGCGGGGCTTTCCCCCTCTGATGACATGTACAAAGGGAATCAAAGTGTTTTTGCACACTGTTTTTATCAAGTGCGATTGCAAAACATAAGATGAACAACTTTTAACCATTAGAAGCTGGCTATATTCACACACTGTTGCCACACAACTGTGTTTAAACCCCTTATAAAAGTGATTTTTTTTTCATTATAGGTCCTCTGTAATGGATTTGCTGACTACTTAAAAGACATGTTATCCGTTCGGGTGACCTTTTGTAAATCATCATTAAAAACAAAAACAAAAACTGAAATGTTGCTCAGTGTGGTGAGATGGACAAAACTTTACAAAGGAAATTGGTCTTTTCTTAGCTTAAATGTAAAGAGTTAAAAAAAAAAACCTATAAAGAAAGAAAGAAACATGGCGCAACAACAGAGATAAACCAACGTTCCCAGAACATTCAGTGAACCAAAAATGGTTAGGACGCGCTACATCATCTCAAAAACGGTGAGATATTTAACAACCAGAGATGTGGAGGATGTTAATTGTGACAAGATGATTGACAGGACAATTTAAACCATGATTTGAACCATATTGTGACACAGTTAATCGTTGAGTTAATTGTCGGCACGTTTCGAGTACTATTTGTTGGTTTGTTTTATCATCTCCTATTTTTAGTATAAGTTGAATTCGAAGCTGGATTTGAGAAGTAGCAGATGAAATAATATGTTGAGAGATCTGTGATGGTTTGCTTCTGGACCTCTAGTGGTGAGTTTTAGGAACTGCTGCAGGTGCATTTTACATTGTTGGAAGACCAATGTTGTTTTGGGCATCATGAGGACTGCACATGTATACGAATCTAAATGTAAGTAAAAAGAGAGACTAGAAACAAAGAGAAACAATAATATATGTCAATCTAAGCTCAAACTATAGCAATAGGTAGCTTAACAACTCCAACTAAGCGCCACGGTTAAAAATAAAAATAAACTTAAGTTAATTAATAAAATAAAGTTAAGGCAATCCTGACAATGTTTTTTCTGCAAAGTGATTTTAAAATAATAAACTGAATATTATACTACAGAACTATGATGATGATGTGGACGTGCATGTAATTACTGACGTCATCTTATAACCTCAGAGGAAATTCATTTCAGCTTTGTTTATTTCAGCGTTTTATTTTTTTCTGTTCTTTTCTGTTCAATTTAAGTTCAAAAGATAAAAAAATAGCTAAATTAAATGAAAAGGTTGAAACATTGAATAAAACTAATAACAAGTCTAATAGTTTATTAAAGACTCTTAATTGTACTCGTGAAAAGTGAAAGTGAAACTAAAAGTGAAGTAAGGTATAACCATATATGGTGACTCATTCATTCATTCTCCTTCAGCTTAGTCCCTTATTTATCAGGGGTCGCCACAGCGAAATGAACCGCCAACTATTCCGGCATATGTTTTATGCAACGGATGCGCAGTGGGTAGCACGTTCGCCTCACAGCAAGAAGGTCGCAGGTTCGAGCCTCGCCTGGGTCAGTTGGCGTTTCTGTGTGGAGTTTGCATGTTCTCCCTGTGTTGGCGTGGGTTTCCTCCGGGTGCTCCGGTTTCCCCCACAAGTCCAAAGACATGCGCTATAGGTGAATTGGGTAGACTAAATTGTCCGTAGTGTATGAGTGTGAATGGGTGTGTATGGATGTTTCCCAGAGATGGGTTGCAGCTGGAAGGGCATCCGCTGCGTAAAAACATATGCTGGATAAGTTGGTGGTTCATTCCGCTGTGGCGACCCCAGATTAATAAAGGAACTAAGCCGAAATGAAAATGAATGAATGAATGTAGCACAGATTTGCCATATGCATCCAAAAAAAATCGTATTTTATTATATTATATTATTGAAGCTTTTTCATACAAAAAGATGAAAAAATATAGATTTAAAATAAAAATCAGATCATGATTAGAACATATGCAGATGATTTACAGCAGCCATGGTGGAAAAAAACATGTAGGAAATGCAGAACTTAAAAACGGTGAGACTCTCTCTCATACACTCCACTTTCTACAGACCACAGCACTTTCAGTTCATCTTGCAACATCTTGCTTGCAACATCTTCAGGGACAGCTGAAGAAAATGTTTTGCTCGTTTGTTTTCAACTGTTTGTGCTTGTCCTGCCTGGTTGGTAAGTTTTAAACATGTCTTGAATGTTACTAAAATATTTTGTTTATAGAGAGATGTAGTCTGTTCTCGGACATGATCTCATGTTTACAGCTCAAAATGTTCGATTATCTTTTTGGTTAGACAAAGTTTAGTGTTGGGTTGGCCGACTGTTATGTATATGAAGCAACACGTACAGTTGTCCCTCATTCTCGGTTCTCACTGTTAAATTAAGCGGTCAGCTCTGTAAAGACGCGTGTAAAATAATACTGTTTATCTGAAGTCAGTTTAGAAAGGTGTAAAACAAAGATATACATTTTTCTACTTAGCAAAAGCTGAATGTCTGAATGAGGCATGTCGGTTGGCTAACAAAATTGTCGGTTTAGTTTGTATCGCGGTTCTGTGGTCAAGTTGTTTGGTTTGATTCGTTATACATTGTAAAACATATTCTGCTAACACGGAAATACCAACTATCATCGTTATACAAAGCCTTATGAATGACAGTTTTCAGTATTTTATGTATTCTCAAGGCCATGTAATCCAAAGAGCTTTAAGAATGAGACAGCTTGATTTGGTAATAAACACATTGTGATAAATGAAATTCTGATACAGCAAGAGGGGAAGTGCTGATTATTTCAACTGGCTTTTTATTTATTTCTAAAAAAACCCTGTATGTTTACAAATTTGAGAACAAAAACACTTATATAAAAGTAGAAAAGCATACAAATATAATAGGATAAGCATAAGTCTGAATATATTTCGCTATAAAAACAGACAGTGCTCTTGTAGCTTTAGTTTTGGGGGTCCAAACTCGCATTTTATGACTGCACTGGTGCCACTAACTTTCTTAGTCGGTTGCACCAATGCACAATTGGTTTTTTATAATAGGCACACACCGTAAAAAAAAAAATTGCGTGGACGTTTTTGAGCTTTACTTATTTACAAAATGTCCGCTAACTAAACCAATGAGTTCAGTAAACTAAAGTGAAATTCAGTTATCTAAACGAGACATCGCTTTAATTAGCTAGCAGTTTCAAGAGTTCACACTTCGCTGATGATTGGTTATAAAGCTTGTTTGGCATGCTGTCCCGGGAGAGAGCCCTGAGCTCATAGATCCTCGAGCCCGGGGCTCCCTCCCGTTTGCAAGGCGAGAGGGGAGTTTGAGCTCAGGTAGATCTCGAGAACTCCCCTGCTGTAGTAGCTAATGAACAGATAGTGATTGCTCTTGAGATGACTACTTACTAGGAGCATGTCTATGATGCCGATTTGGATTAGTCAATTAACTTAAGTTGCATGTTTTTGGACGGTGGGAGGAAACCGGGGAACCCGGTGGAAACCCACGTGAGCACAGGGAGAACGTGTAAACTCCACACAGAAACGTCGGCTGGCTTGGTAAGGACTAGAACCAGTGACGTTCTTGCTGTGAGGCAACAGTGCTAACCACTGGGCCACCGTGCCACCCATCTAGGAAATGAGGAGTAGGGGTGGAAGGGAGGATTCTTCAAAACAAAGATGGCTGTGATATGAAACTTAGGGTATTTATAGTGGCTTCGGAATCGTCTGATTGGTGAATCATGAATTGGATAATGCGGGACCAGCCGCAGCGATCATAAGCACGTGATCCTCTCCAAATTAGTTTATAAATAAACTTCACTTAGTGAACTTGTCGGATTTAGCTTTAAAAATTAAGTTAGCTGAACTTATTGGATGGTTAAAAAACACGTTAGTTAGCTGAACTTTTCTAAATAAGTCAAACTCAAAATAATCAATGAAAAAAAAAATTTACTTTTTAAGTTGAGTCAACAATTCTTCATTTTTGATTTTATTTTTTTTACAGTTTAATGACCTTCCATATAATTAAAAAATGTGAGATTAATTAAATTGGGGAACACTTTAATATACTGTATGTAAACATAATAAGCCGACAGAAAGCCGGTTGGTGCGTTTACATGCGGAGTGAAATCTGTGTAACCTAAGGGCCAAAAATCTAGCTCTATATTTAGCAAAGTCAGTCAGTACATTTCTACACTAACAATAAAGTTAATTCATTCATTCATTTTCCTTCTGCTTAGTCCCTTTATTCATCGGGTCTCACCACAGCAGAATGAACCGCCAACTTATCCAGCATATGTTTTACACAGCGGATACCCTTCCAGCTGCAACCCAGTACTGAGAAACATCCATACACTCATTCACACTCATACACTACGGCCAATTTAGCTTACCCAATTCACCTATACTGCATGTGTTTGGACTGTGGGGGAAACCGGAGCACCCGGAGTAAACCCACGCCAACATGGAGAGAACATGCAAACTCCACACAGAAATGCCAACTGGCCCAGCTGGGATTCGAACCAGCGTCCTTCTTGCTGTGAGGCGACAGTGCTAACCACTGAGGCACCGAGTCGCCCAACCATAAAGTTATGCTATTTTACTTTCTCCATATGAATTAGCATATTACAACTGATTTCTCACCAGATGACAAAGAAGGTCACTTCATCCAGAAGGTCGGAGTGTGACTGATAAACGCTGTGTTGTTCAGGTGTGTTTGCTGATTCAGGTGTAGTGAAAGCAGTGATGGAGGGAGATTCAGTCACTCTGGACTCTGGTGTCGCTGGACTAAAGGAACATATTTTTGTAACGTGGACGTTTGGACATGAAAAGACTTCTATAGCTCTAATCATTCAAATGGCTGGAATCTTCTCCACATCTGATGGTGATGCTGTGGGATTCAGAGAACGACTGAAGCTGGATCATCAGACTGGATCTCTGACCATCATGAACACCAGAACAGCAGACTCTGGACTTTATCAACTAATTATCAACGGCAAAACAAAGACTAAATACACTCTCAATGTATACGGTGAGTCACCATTACAGGTTTGCAATGCTAAAATGAAGATAAGCCTCTTACAAGTGACTACAGTTGTCAAGGGCAGTTTTAAACAGTACCTGATGGACCACAGTGCCAGCTAACAGGAAGAAATTTAAACGCAGCACTGTAAAATTTGTAAGTTCAGAGACGTATTCAAACTTGTGCTTTAAGTATTACTATTCCTAAATTAATTTCAGCTATACAGAATATACTTAAATATACTTCATTCTGTTTCATTTTTAATAATCAAATGTAAATAAAAAAAATGTACAAGTTTCTTCAAATGGCAAGTACCAATGGAGGTCCAAAGTGTCACTGACGAAGGCACACAGGATTATTGAGTGTGGGTCTGGGACGACGCGGTGGCGCAGTGGGTAGCACAATCGCCTCATAGCAAGAAGGCCACTGGTTCAAGCCTCAGCTAGGTCAGTAGGCATTTCTGTGT
The DNA here is from genome assembly GCA_903798125.1 of Danio choprae. Taxonomy (NCBI): domain Eukaryota; kingdom Metazoa; phylum Chordata; class Actinopteri; order Cypriniformes; family Danionidae; genus Danio; species Danio choprae. The sequence continues at coordinate 1,571,577 of CAIGQW010053379.1, forward strand.
GGAGTTTGCATGTTCTCCCCGTGTTCGTGTGGGTTTCCTCCGGGTGCTCCGGTTTCCCCCACAAGTCCAAAGACATGCGGTATAGGTGAATTGGGTAAGCCAAATTGTCCGTAGTGTATGCGTGTGAATGAGTGTGTATGGATGTTTCCCAGTGATGGGTTGCAGCTGGAAGGGCATCCGCTGTGTAAAACATATGCTGGATAAGTTGGCGGTTCATTTCGCTGTGGCGACCCCAGATTAATAAAGGGACTAAGTCGAAAAGAAAATGAATGAGTGAGGGTCTTCTTTAGTACTTCATCAGTGCAGTATTGTTCATTGGCGTGTTCAGTGGTGCATGTAAGTGCTGTGAGTCTCTCCTGGTACAAAGGAAATGTTAGGCCATATCCACTAGGGGTGGGACAAACTATCGATATGCCGATATAATGTGATATTTCTGGCTGCGATACATTATTGATACTCTGGCGCCAAGTATCGATATTTATCTAAATGTACAAAATATCTAAATCAATTAATCACTCTTACACTGACTGCAGCAGTTTACTGCTTTGACTGCAGTACTCCCCGTAATGGCGGATCAACAATACATCAGAGACGCATCGGCATCATTTAAACCACTGACAGATGAGCCATTGCAATGGTGAAAATCTCAGGCATACGTATACCTTCTTCTGTCCAAGCTGGACCAAGGTATTTGTGCGTTTCTGACATTCAGCTCGCCCGAATCTTCCACTAGTTTCCCCCTCACAGACCCTCTTTCACTTCGCTAGATCGCTCGCATGTGCTTGCGGTCAGTGCTGTGAGACTTTTTTTTGAGAATTCCGCCAACATTTATATTAGATAAAGATATCAATAGGACGTCATAAACATATAATTTGAAGCCCCTTGCGTTTATTTAACCCCTACAGACCTTGAGAAAGTCTTGTAGATCATATGTTTGGCTGAAAATATTAGAGAAATAAAAAAAACAACTTTAATATGATGACTAAATAACCAAGATTGTCCACTGCTGGAGACATCATTAGAGCTCAGAGGAGTCTGTGCTCACCTCTATGAGCATTCTGATCGGTTACTGTTGTGGAAATATAAATTTACACAATCTAGTTCCAAATTAGCAATAATCTATAAATAACTGAAAAGTTATATTCTTAGGTTTAATTATATAATTTCATTCGAAACTGTAACAGCCCCCAACTATGAGGAACATTAAACCTTTTGTTTTGTGAGTACTGGCTGAGCCAAAGCGATGCAAATGCTTATGCTGCCTTAGTCTTTGGGTGATGCTTTCAGGCCAAAGAAACCCTTTTGTTGATGAACTTGTGTGGCCAGTAGGTGGGCAGGTTTCTAACACCTATATGCCGGTTATCTTGCTGACTCCAATACTTCATTTACATGTTTTATTTAGCCATCTCCACCTAGCCACTCCCCTCCTCCTAAAACATATTATAGACTCGTTTTAGACTTGTTTGCAGACTTGTGATAAAGACTTGCAGACTGCAGACCTGTAGGAGACTTCTGTAGGCTCTTGCAGACTCGTGGACTTCTTGAAGGCGCTGTTTGACTGCAGATCAACCAACACATCTCAAAGAAATTCTGCTTGTTTTCAAGTCTCCTGGACTGGGTTCTCTCTTCATTCAATTTTATTTTCCCAACACTGTTCTTGAAGAAAACATATGAATCTAGTGGAAATGCTTGATTTTGCATGATTAAAAACAAACCAGGGATAAGCATAAAAGACATCAATTAAGTTGGCCAAGTTGTAGTAAGTGTCATAAGTTTACAGAAAACTGCTTTATTAAATGTATATTCCACAACACTGAGATTCTGCTGCGATGACTGATTTAGAGATGTGGCCTTTCAGTCACAAACTGCTCTCTGCACATCAGCATTTGTAAGCTTGTTGGACAGCTGTGCGCTTGTTTTACATTGTTGCCATTCTATAAAACATGTGCTGTTAATAAAAGAAATGCATCATAACTTTGATGCATTTTTTCTTATTCATTTACAAATATCGTGATATCTTGTGGAAGGTTTTCTTGTGATATATATCACAGAATTGCTGATATCGTGATATATCAATATCGTGGGCAAAATATAGGTATAACATCGTATCGTGAGTTAACTTGGGATTCCCACCCCTAACGTCCACACGTTCACAAAAAATCTGTTCACATGAAAATGCAAAAACACATTGTGATGCAACAGTGATTTTCGTATTGTGACGCAGTTCCTAGAGAAACGTAATATTAAATGATAAAACAGTAGGCGTGGCTTGTTTTTCTACCGCGGGCTGAATGGATGTAGTGAAGTAGGCATTTCATTCAGAATAATCGAGAAACAGGTTTCGTAAAAGTTATCACAAGCTAACAGACACTTCCTCCTCACCATTTCTGTTTGTTGTCAAAACTGACAGTGGGAGGGGCGTGGTTAAGTATAGTAGCCCCGCCCATTATCTCAGACAGACGTAATCTGAGAATTTAACTGAAAAAAACAGGAAGTGATTTTTCAGATTCAAGTTTTATGGCCAATCTTTTTTTTTCTTTTCATAATTACATGCGGAGATGAATTGTTCACCACAAAACTAGCTTCAAGAGTTCACACTTAGATATTGCTTGATAATAATAGCAGGTTTGGCATGCTGTCCCGGGAGAGAACCCTGAGCTCGGAGATAATTGAGCCCAGAGCTCCCGCCTGGTCAATAAGCATATAAGGGGGTACGAGATTAGGTAGTTCTCTAGAGCTCCCCCTGGTAAAGGAGGAAAAGGGGGAGATGGGGTGGATGGGGGGTTTCTTCGGAAACGAAGATAAGAGAGTAGTTTTGGCAGGCTACTTATAGGGAGTTTGTATTAATATGATTGGCTTACTAATGATTACTGATGAGAGACCGGCTGCGATCAATCATATCACGCGAAATTAGTTTGTGAAACTTCACAATGTGAGCTAACAAAATCAATATGGTTAGTTTTAATTTCATGTGTACTTTAAGGGAATGCTGAACCAACTGGGCGATAATAACACTTCTATGCTGGGTTCACACCAAACGGAAAATAAAGTATTTGCACGAGTAAATTGCATACAAATCAATGCTAACGTGAGAATAGGGGTGGATTACCACCCCGTGGGCGAACAACATGAAACATGCGATGTGTTTGCAGCGATTGTGCAGAATTTTGCCTCATTTTTGTCTTTTGCGTTTGGTGTGAACCCAGCCATGTTTATAAAGATGCTCAATGGTTAGCCTAATGATTAACCTGTTTTGACCTTTACAAACCAACTTCATTTGTTCATTTAAGGCAGACCAAAGTGTGAGTTTATTAGTATCTTGTATACTATGTGAAACTAACACTTCTTATCAGCAGTGTTAATTTTGTGGTATTTTTCTGGACTTCGAAAGAGTTGGGATATTTCACTTTCTGTGGAGGATCAGAGAGCTCTCAGATTTCACCTAAAATATCTTCATTTGTGCTCAGAAGATAAACAAAGATCTCAGGGGTTTGGGAATGACATGAGGTTGATTAATAATACAGTTTTCATATTTGGGTGAACAAAGACTTTTTGATAAAGCACCACTCAGTTGTCTAAGACTGTCAGTATCTGTACTGGCCTGTGTATTGAGACATTGACTATAAACATCTGTTTTTTTAGCTCCCTTTACCGAACCTGTCACCACAAGTATCAATTCATCACCATCATCTCCACCTAGACCTGCAGGATCATCAAAAAGCAAGCATCTTAATATCACTGAACTTTGCCAGAGACATGCTGGTAAGTAATTATATATACATATATGTGTGTGTGTGTAATTATAACATATCTTTTGGAAAGGCTGGAAGAGGTTTTCAGACTGATAACATACATTCCTGACAGGAATTTACATCTGTTTAAAAATGCGGTGCTATTTTATCTTTATGCAATGCAATAAAATGCTTTGTCTTATTTTGTTTTGAAGTACACGTCAGCGGTTGTGACTCTACTGAAGCTGTGCTCCGATTGGTCGTCACTGCTCTGATGGGCGTGGCTGCGGCGGCTGCTGTTGTTCTACTGGTCTATGACATCAGATTTACAAGAGCTTCAATGAGGAAAACAGGAGATGTATCGTAAATATAATAAAAAACGATCATTTCTAAATGTTTTGACTCTTTAGTTTAAAGCAGGGGTTTGCAAACTTTGCAACCAAAAGATCCACAAAAAAACAAAACATGTTTGACCTTTAAATAAATATAACATCGTTTAAGAAAGTGCCTAGTTTCACCACCAAGTGGCACTAGTGTGACATATATTGTATTTTGATGTAAACATCGCTATTACAGAGGCATTGCTGTGTTTTTTGCGCTGTTTTAATTTAACTTTCACTTTTATACGTGAACTCGTGTTTTGGCTTTTATTTGAATTGAAATGAATGGATACTTTGTGAAGTTTTGCGTCAACCTTACATGTTGGTTTCTCATTTCACAACAAAGGAACCAGCCTTTTTTTTTGGCAGACATCGATATTGTACAATAATAAGTGTCTTAACATAAATATTCCTGTGTAACACTTGATTGCTAAAACTATTATGAAAATATTTGCATTTGTGTGGAAAGAGATGCGTTTCAGTTTATCTTTGGCCTAAATAAAGTAGTACTGGCTTGTTTTTTTAAAATACCATAATAAGTCATTTGTGTGTTATTTAATAATTGTATATGTAATTTTGTTCTATACATTTATAGCTAGTTACATTTTGTGAATGTTATCTTGTTCTGTTTTAAATGTTAACATTTAAAGGATTTACTGAAAACTAATATTACCAGAAGGTTAAGGCAACCATTGTTGTAAGGCAAAATTGTTTGGGACATTTGGGATGTGCTACATTATTTCCAAAACGGAAAATTATTTAACCAAATGAAATGAGGAGGATGTTAACAGTGACAATTCACTCTCTAAAGTACAAAGTTTATCTTAAGAGAAAGAGATCATAGGGCCTCACGGTGGCGCAGTGGGTAGCACGTTCGCCTCACAGCTAGAAGGTCGCTGGTTCGAGCCTCGGCTGGGTCAGTTGGCATTTCTGTATGGAGTTTGCATGTTCTCCCCGTGTTGGCGTGGGTTTCCTCCGGGTGCTCCGGTTTCCCCCACAAGTCCAAAGACATGCAGTATAGGTGAATTGGGTAAGCTAAAATTGTCCATAGTGTATGTGTGTAAATGAGTGCGTGTGGATGTTTCCCAGTGATGGGTTGCAGCTGGAAGGGCATCCGCTGCATAAAACATATGCTGGATAAGTTGGCGGTTCATTCCACTGTGGCGACCCCAGATTAATAAAGGGACTAAGCCGAAATGAAAATGAATGAATGAAAGAGATCATAGACAACAAGAATCTACAGTGGCCAAGTGGATCAAACCCTTTCATCAAAGATGTCCTAAAACTATTGAACACCTATTATAGTCTTAAGACAATTTTGAAATAACGTTCAAATGTTGACTACTTTATGTATATTCAATATTGTATACCTCTGACCAGAGTGCATACCTCTAGGAGCTGCTGTGATCTGATTGGTCGTCACTGCTGTGGTGGTGATGTTTTCTGAAGACACTTGCTTACATATTACTCACGATAGTGTCGATGGCTTCACTTTCTGTTAAATGGTTAATCCCTGTGAACATTCATTCATTTTCTTTTCGGCTTAGTCCCTTTATTAATCAGGGGTCGCCACAGCGGAATGAACCACCAACTTATCCAGCATATGTTTTACGCAGCGGATGCCCTTCCAGCCGCAACCCAACACCGGGGAACACACATACACACTCATTCACACACATACACTACGGCTAATTTTGTTTTTAGCCAATTCACCTATACCACATGTCTTTGGACTTGTGGGGGAAACTGGAGCACCCGGAGGAAACCCACGCAAGTACGGGCAGAACATGCAAACTCCAAACAGAAATGCCAACTGACCTAGCTGGGGCTCGAACCTTCTTGCTGTGAGGCGATTGTGCTACCCACTGCGCCACCGTGCTGCCTCCCTGTGAACAAACAAACAAACAAACAAACAAACGAACAAATATTTTGAAATGAAAGTATGTTAACTATTTTTTGTTTGTTCATGTATGTCAGATAACATTTAAAGCTACAACAGGAGAGAACAATGTAAATTTATGAAGAGATTATACCAGCAGGAGACGCGCCTGGAGAACTGAAGATGATGATGCTGGAGTGTGAAAACAATTATTTTCCTGAAATCTCCTCTAGCGGTCTCAAACTCAACTCCTAGAGGGCCGCAGCTCTGCATAGTTTAGCTCCAACCAGCTCCAACTCACACCTACTTAATAGTCTCTAGTTTACCTTGATTAGTTGGATCAGCTGTGTTTGATTAGGGTTGGAGAAAAACTGAAGAGCTGCAGCCCTTCAGGAATCCAGTTTGAGACCTATGCCTTGATCTGATTCTTAAAACGTTTCTTAATATTCACATTCACACATAATTCATAGGTGGAAAATTATTTAATTAGTACAGCTTTGACTTTGAGTCCCAGAACTTTCTGTACTGTAAACAGTGTTGGGTAAAGTTACTTTTAAAAGTAATAGATTACAAACTTTTCATTCATTCATTTTCATTTCGGCTTAGTCCCTTAATTAATCTGGGGTCGCCACAGCGGAATGAACCGCCAACTTATCCATCTCTTGGAAACATCCATACACACCCATTCACACTCATACACTACGGACAATTTAGCTTACCCAATTCACCTATACTGCATGTCTTTGGACTTGTGGGGGAAACCGGAGCACCCGGAGGAAACCCACGCCAACACAGGGAGAACATGCAAACTCCACACAGAAACGCCAACTGACCCAGCCGAGGCTCGAACCAGCAACCTTCTTGCTGTGAGGCGAACGTGCTACCCACTGCGCCACTGTGAGGCCCTAGATTACAAACTTAAACCCCTTAAAAAAAACAAGTTAATGTGTTACTGATTTACTTTAAGGAAAGTTATCTGCTGTATGCTATTTAAAAAAAAAAAAAGATCAGGATAGCCTTAAGATTGTATTACTTTTAAAAGTAACTTTATCCAACACTGATTTAAGTACATGTGTAGTACAAGTAGTGTAAAATAGAGTTAATTTATTTTAAAAGTAATCCTCTTGCTTTTTCTATTACATATTGAGTTTGGTTTACACATTTCTTTGGAATTTTGTAATATTTAATAAGTACTGTACACTCGCATGCATGGTTTAGTTGCTCTTTGCTGATAAATCACGTGACATGATCATATCAAGTGCATGCTGAAAAGGGTAGATGTTTGAAGATTGTGGTGGTATTTCTGAGAAAAAGTCAAGTACATCCTCAAAGACTACATAAATGAGGTATATTAGTCACCTTTATGTGTTTTGTACAGTGCAGATTGTGAACAACAGCTACAAATATGATATTTCAATTCCGATTCTGCAATAATAGCAGCAGTAAAACACAACAGTTGTCATTATTTAACTCAAGTGTATTCAGTGTTGATTTGATTCCAGTCAATTACGGAGTATTACATCCGTTTGATATGAGGCAACAATATATTTCATTTTCTTCTGCTCATCTGGGGCCGGGTCGCGGGGGCAGCAGTCTCAAGAGAGAACCCCAGACTTCCCTCTCCCTAGACACTTCCTCCAGCTCCTTTGGGGAGATCCCGAGGTGTTCCCAGACCAGCTAAGAGACATAGTTCCTCCAGTGTGTCCTGGGTCTTCCCTGAGGCCTCCTCCTGGTGGGACATGCCTGGAACACCTCCCTAGCTAGGCGTCCAGGAGGCATCTGAAACAGATGCCCGAGCCACCTCAGCTGGCTTCTCTCGATATGGAGGAGCAATGGCTTTACTCCGAGCTCCTCCCGGGTGACAGAGCTCCTCACCCTATCTATAAGTGTGCGCCCTGCCATTCTGCGAAGGAAACTCATTTCAGCCGCTTGTATCTGAGGTCTTGTCCTTTCGGTCATGACCCAAGGCTCATAGCCATAGGTAAGAGTAGGAACGTAGATTGACCAGTAAATCGAGAGCTTTGCTTTTCAGCTCAGCTCCTTTACCACAACGAACCTGTATATCGACCGCATTACTGCACCGATCCACCTGTCCATCTGACTTATTGCTGGCAATGTGAACCAAAACTCCTGCTCTGTTCATACAGGGACTATACAGCCCTTAACAGAGGGCCTCTGACCCCATACTCTCAGAGCACCCCCCACAGAATGCCATGAGGGACACCTTACTTCTGGTGTCCACCACCGGGTTCGTGGATTGCCACCTCAACAGCCACCACAGACCTTACAGCCACAGCTCCTCACAGCTGCATCAACAATGGAGTCGGAGAACATGGACCACTCAGTCTCAATGTCTCCAGTCTCCCGCGGGATCTGGTCAAAGCTCTTCCGGAGGTGAAAGTTGAAAATCCCTCGGACTTGTGGTTCAGCCAGACGTTCCTACAGGACCCTCACAATACCTTTGGGTCTGTCCAGCTTTCCTCTCTGCCAGCTTTTTTTTTTGGAATAAATTACTTGCACCCCAGAAGATGAAATCAAATTGCAATGAACGCAATGCTGCGGCTTTTGGAGGAGCGCAGACACTCAAGACAGTTCTGGAGGTAATAATAATAATAATAATAATAATAATAATAATAATAATAATAATAATATAATAATAATACTGAACCACTGTAATGACAGACTTTGGCTGAGGGGTTTTAGAAACGAGCAAAATAACATTTCAGGTGTTTTACAATGTGCTCGAAAGGCTAGTTTGTCCATTAATGTGTCCCATCACATGATTTATTCACATGACAATTGTGATGCACATGCTGAAATTTATTCGGTAAATGTGTTTGATTGTAGTATTTTCTTAATTTATCCTACTCAATTCTGCGCATGTGTTTTTATGCACATTTTCAAAATTCATGCACATTTTGGCGTTTCCATCAAGCATTTTTTGTGTAATATTCCAAACTGGACATAAAAATATGCTGCTAGAAACATGACTAGTGTCTTCTCTATCATCCTGACTTCATGCTCAGCACTGACTGGTCTCATTTAGCTGTTATCTCCACTCTCTCTGTTATTTCTACATCCTTTCTGTGGTTTCATCGTCTCTTGCCATCAACTAACCGCTTCACTTATCTTAACGTCAAACAAAGCAACAGATGCTGTATGCTACATATCAAAATACACATTTGTGGCCCACATCAAGAATTGTAACAGCCCTATCTACTCTAGTCACGATTTTAGAAAAATTGTACACCAAAGTCGTCTACTGTTTAGCAAATGTTTCAAATACAATTACATATTACATTACAATGACGTCCCAAAAAATACAATTCTGTCATCATTTACTCACCCTTTACTTGTTTGAGTTTCTGTTGAACACAAAAGAAGGAAAAATGTTGGAAAACCTGTAACTATTGACTTCCATAGTATTTGTTTTTCCTGCTATGGAGGTCAATGGTTGCAGTTTTTCAACTTTCTTCAAAATATCTTATTTTGTGTTTAACAAAATCAAGAAACTCATTAAGGCTCGGTACCACTTGCGGAAGTCAACAGCGGGCGACATATTCCTTTAAAACTGAACTTTAAGTTACATGCACTCAAATATTAATAAAAACAAAAAACAAGTTACATGAACTCAAATTTCAATTATATTAAGTTGAACTTAAACTGATTGAGTTGAAACAGATTTGCTTTGCTTTAAACTGTATTAGGTTGAGATCTATTGTTTGTTTGCGCAAGAATAATCTCTCTCTCTCTCTCTCTCTCTCTCTCTCTCT
>CAIGQW010053379.1:1588667-1617970 GCA_903798125.1 Danio choprae
CACAAAATATACCAATTTATGTATTTTTTCTGACATATTGATTTTATAAATATATATTTAATTATTCAATTATTCATTTCCAATGGTGCAAATAGTGGAGTTGGACTTAAAGAGGACTTTGTGTTGAATCAGGTCCTACCTTTTGTGTGTGTGTGTTCAAGTCTAAAACTTAAAACAAAAAGTAGTCTTGAATTACTCCGATTTTGTTTTGTACTGCAGTACTCATTGAGTATGTTTACATGGACACCAATAATCTAATTTTAATACGATTAAGACAATACTCTGATTAAGAGTCCACCATGTAAACAGCGATTTTTGATTCATTTAATCTAAGGTCATAATCAAACTAAACAGAAATGGAAATAAGAGTATGCAGATTTTAGTCGCATTATTGAAGTGCAGTACACCCATGTAAACACCGCAAAACAAATATGACCATCGTGTAGGATTTTCGCCGCATTTTGCGACAGGATAGTGTACACACACATGCTGTTTGGCACTATTCTCTGCACCTATAAGGACCTGTTCTGTTCGCCTGTAGAACGTACTTTGGGTATGTGTGTGCGTTTGTTTGTATGTGGGTGTGTCGTTCTACGCGTGTGTTACAGGTACGATCGGCATTGGAGGATCCGCATTTTCGTGCTGATGACGTTGGCTGCTGACGCTGGATTCGCTCCACCAATCGCTGGTCGGCGTAGCGTTTAAAAGCTGAGCCCAAACTGCAATGGCGATCTCTCTCTATTTCTCTCTCTCTCTTTCGCTTGCACTTTTTCTGTGGGTCTCTGTGAGGACAGTCTCTCTTGCGAGACCTAGTCTGAGAGAATGTGTTTTTGTTTGCTTTGTGATTTAACGCTCTTGTCTAAAGTATTTTGATATCGCGAATTGTAATGTGTTTGCTTGTGAACTCGTCCAGTTAACTGATACCCGTTTGAGTAAATACCTCGGAGAGGGTGTAGAAGTGAGCAGGTCGCGCGATATACATATCCTACACTCAGTATCATTTCTGTATTAGTTCATTAGGTTCAGGAGAGTGTGCTGTTTTGTGTATGTTTTGTTTTTTAGTCAGAGTAGTTTAGTTAAGACGTTTGGGTACGTTGAAGATGTTTCTTTTCACGCTTTTCTTTTGATATTTAGTTTAGTTTGTTTAATACAGTTAGTGTGTTGTGTTATATTTATTTCTTTGATTTAAGCACCTCTAACTACCTCCTCTTCAGCAGGTCATTAATCATTTATTTATTGTAAATATTTTTCTTTCACTGTACAATAATTTCGCTGGAACCGTGGGCAATAAATAATTGCAGTGATATTTGTTTTTTCAGTTGTTTCTTTCTCCCTCCATTTGTCACTCACACACACTAAACTATTATTCATTCATTCATTTTCATTTCAGCTTAGTTCCTTTATTAATCTGGGGTCGCCACAGCGGAATGAACCGCCAACTTATCCAGCATATGTTTTACGCAGCGGATGCCCTTGCAGCTGCAACCCATCACTGGGAAACATCCACACACTCTCATTCACACACATACACCACGGACAATTTAGCTCACCCAATTTACCTATACCGCACGTCTTTGGACTTGTGGGGGAAACCAGAGCACCCGGAGGAAACCCACGCCAACACAGGGAGAACATGCAAACTCCACACAGAAACGCCAACTGACCCAGCCGAGGCTCGAACCAGCGACCTTCTTGCTGTGAGGCGAACGTGCTACCCACTGCGCCACCGTGAGGCCCACTAAACTAAACTATTATATGTTATGTCAAATACCCTTATTTTAAATTAACATCTAAAAGGACGTAACAGGACCACAGATACCTGAATCATGAAATGCTGAGTTTTTTTTCCTATACGGCGTGCGCTATCAAATTCCATTAAAACAACACTCTTCCAGCAGATCATACTCACATCCAATATCTCATTTGTCATGGGGGGCATGCGTGAAATGTTCCCGAATGAAAATGAAAGTCCCAAACTGCAGTTGAAGTCGACAAATTAAAAAGGAAACAACCAAAATTACATGAAACTCCGGAGGAAACGTGGATAGCGTGGTCCTGCAATGACGTTAATCGAACTATGTGCTATAACATGTAAAACAAGATCATGAAAGGAAGATTCAAAAAGCAACTCATGTGAACACCTTCATCATATTATTGTCTTATTCAGATTAAGGCCAATAACTCGATTACTGATGTCCATGTAAACGTAGTCTCTTTGGGGACGCTGTTTGGTGGGGTATGTGTAGGTGTATGTGTGTGCGAATCAAAATAAATCATTTCAGCAAGTTCAGACATCCAAAATAAAAACAAAGTGTTGACTTTGGTGGAATCGTTTGGCTTATGTTCGTATAAAAATCTAAAAATATCAAAAATAACAATACAAAGTAAATGGCAACGTTTTTCAGAGACGTTTTGGGGGAGGGGGATGTGCGTTTGTGTGTGTATGTGAGAGTGATGACACATTGAGCATGTTGCATAGGCACAGGCCTTCGTTTAGGTATGTATTTTATCTGCATTGTGTAGGATTTAGTGATTTAGGCTTTAGTATTTCCCATTCATTTCCTATGGGTGGACATTTCTGTCCAAAGCTAAAGATTAAGGAGGGGTTTTTCTGACCTCTTAACATTGTTGAATCAAGTCCTTTTTTTGTTCTCATGGTGTAAACTTAGAAATAGAAGCCAAGTCATGAAATGCTTAGATTAGGACAACTATTTGTAAAAAAATACAATTATTTTGGACAAACCTTCATAACGGAAGCTCGAGGGCTACAATAACACAAAATATAGATGGAAAAGACTCCAAGGCGGTCATGTAGGACAGCATATAAACACTTTATAACACAAACAAAAGTAAAATAATCGAAATAATTCACAGAGTGACAGATTTCACATTCAGAGCAACAGATAATCCAAAGATAATTAGAAAATATTCAGATAATACAAAATATAGACAGATAAAATAAAATGAAGTCATGGAATGTAGCACAAAACTATGACACATTTAATAATAAAAGAAAACACAAAAGCTAAATAACATTGAAGTCTTATAAATGTGCTAAACAAGTTTAGTCAGTCAGTCAGTGGCACATTGGATAATTTTAAATTAAACCAACACAGGCTCATTCTGAAAACGTAGCCCTATACACATTTCTGAAGACCGTGAATTATGTGGCCAGAGGTACGTTTGGCTGCATTTCATTTTATAACCGAACGCTACGGGGCTGTATGAAGCTGTTTCTTTTCGCATTTACCAGCTGACCGCTTACCTCCGTATGGACGGCTTTCCCCCTGTAACCAGTTTGTCCCGTTAGCTCGCCATGTACGTCGGCAGACTTGAGACGCAGAGAGGAGTTGACCACGACGACAGGGTTCGAGTCCGGTGAAGAACGGTTCCAGAAAGCAGGTAAGACAAAAACAGAATCCAAAAAATAAAATAAACAAGTAAATAACGGGGTGAGAATGTGGTAAAATCTGAAAACGTGGTAAAAATCAGACGAGGGCTTTTCTTTTTCTGAATTGCTTTTGAAAATTGGTTGGGTTTAGGGAAGGAGGAGAGTGGGTCAGTCGATCGGTTGGTCAGACGTTCAGTCAGTTAAACAGTCAGTCAACAGCGGCCTCTGGTGGGTAAACGTGAAAACAGCAGGCGCGAATGGCACTCGCGAGAGAAATGTGAGATCTCAGAAAGCATACATAGAGGCCTCTGGTGGATTTGAGAAATCAAAAACTGCAAAAAATTTACCTTCCGGGACGTATTTTGCGGTCTCCAGAAATGTATCCAGGGGTACGTTTTCAGAATGAGCCTGGGTTGAATTAAACACAAATTCGCGTCTTTCTGGAAAAGTGAAGAAAGTGCCACGTCACTCTGATCTGACTCAAAAACAACAACTACAGATGAATAAATGACCAGTTATTGTGGGAACAGCTTAGTTTAGCATGAATCCATCACATGCAGTGAGTAACAGGTACAATTTTCTTCTTAGATTAGCTTTGCATCAAATAAACATTCAACTTCCTTTAACTTGTTTAATGGTTGCTTAAAAGCTCAGCTATATGCATGACAGCATGTTGATATTGTACAGCTACTTCATTACGGGCTCACATAAGACAAATATGAATGTTTTTCATGACCATACCTTTTGATTGGTTTCATTCATTTTTGGCAGAATTGGTATTAGGCATCAATGCATCAACTCTGTCGACTGCGGGAGAAAAAAATATTAATAATCAAATTAACTGTGTTACTCTTTGTGTGAGGAATCAATTATCTTGGGAAAAAAAAAATTATATATATATATATGCTTAAGAATATTTTCTGCTAACCATCGTTTGTTGTCACATATATTAAAGCAGAATAATATTTTGACAGATACAAAGAAAAAACATCTTCATTTTTTATCAGCGACAAGAGCCTCAACTGTGTAAATAATATGTAATCATGCAATCCAAAACGTATCTGTAGTCTGATTAGGAGTGTTTTATAAGTATTTTTTTACCCAGCTCTGTATATATCGCAGTGTGTGTGTCAGATTTTATTTTAAGTTAAAAAAACAACAACTGCAAGTGATTATGAAATCATTATGTGGATAGAAAATAAATGATCATCTCATTCATTCTTTACAACAGAAAACAGGAACGTGCTTTTCTGTAACATGTTTCCAACTTTCATCAGTCATACAAACTAACAACAAATCATTTAATAACATGAAAAGAGCTGTAAAAATGATTATCTGATCAGTATCAGTATCAGTTGTGATACTCACGAACTTTTTGTAGATCAGCATTCTTGCGGCGATAGTGAAAGACCATAGCTACAGCTACAACCAACAGAAGAAGAAGAGGAACAGCAATCCATACGACAACCTTTAAAGACACACCTGAAGGTCCACATACAGGCACGAATAGAGATGAAATGATAAAAAGAGACTGTCAATAATATAAAGCTCATTAAAATCAGTAAAATCATCAGCTTTCATTTGCTTCAACCCTTAAAATGAACATTTTTGATTGCTAAAAACACCATAGATCTTCAGACATTTGAGTAAAACTGTGGATATGAGCTTGAATCTGATTTACACACTTCATTTATAAATATGTCAAATGTAATTTGAGAACTGACAAGAAAAAATATAGATTCACTCTTGATTACTATTATTAAAGATATACAGTAAACAGGTCTTGTCCTTATTGTTGTAAATGTTTTAATAACAAACAAACGATTTATGATTTAACTTAAGACTTAAGGTTTCCCAGTGATGGGTTGCAGAAAATGAATGAATAAATTAAGACTTAAGGCTTAAGCCTGGAACTGGACTAAAATGTAAGTGTGAGCTATTTCAACTGAAAAAAAACTTCCACTGTCTAATGTTAAAATATATCAGTGTCTTTTTTTCTGAAGATGGACACCAGTGATGTTTTTCTTCAAAGGCACGTATAAAAATAATTACTAAGTGATGTACTAAGTGAACTATGACCTAATCCTTGCTTAGTCTGTAAAACCTGTGGTCCGTCTTTCATACGTCGCAAGCAACAAGTTTTTTTAGTTTTATTAGATAGGCTAATTTTGATCTCCAGGTTTGGCAGGAGCACTTTTAGCTTAGCTTAGCATAAATCATTGAAATAGATTAGACCATTAGCATCTGGCTCAAAAACGACCAAAGAATTTCCATTTTGGGAGTATAGTAACAAAAATGTAAAACACGACATAATAACTATGTAAGTTTTATTTAAGGCTTACAAGGCAAATCCAATTAGAACCACTTGGTGCAAGTCTCTCATACAATAAAACGGCTAAGAGAAATGTTACTTTGCATACTGCATTGTAAATGAATCAACTAAATAAATATAGGGCCTCACGGTGGCGCAGTGGGTAGCACGATCGCCTCACAGCAAGAAGGTCGCTGGTTCGAGCCTCGGCTGGGTCAGTTGGCATTTCTGTGTGGAGTTTGCATGTTCTCCCCGTGTTGGCGTGGGTTTTCTCCGGGTGCTCCGGTTTCCCCCACAAGTCCAAAGACATGCGGTATAGGTGAATTGGGTAAGCTAAATTGTCCGTAGTGTATGTGTGTGAATGGGTGTGTGTGGATGTTTCCCAGTGATGGGTTGCAGCTGGAAGGGCATCCGCTGTGTAAAACATATGCTGGATAAGTTGGCGGGTCATTCCGCTGTGGCGACCCCAGATTAATAAAGGGACTAAGCCGAAATGAATCTTAATGATTTCGTCATTATCTATATATTTACACATGTTACTTATATTTAATAAGTAAAAAATAGACTCAGTGGCTATTTCAGCAGCCAAGAGAGATAACATGGGGCGGAGTTTTGCGATGAAAAAAACAAACATTGCATTGCTAACATAAAGTCCAAACGTTAAATTAGTATCAAATAATCAGACCTGCCGATTTTTACATGTATTTTGAAAATCTAAAACCGTACTGTATCCACTGTTAACGTTAATGAACAAGATTTTATTAATTTGATGGGGAGTGTCAAAAAGCATTACCCTATCACTATTTTTAAACATTTTAGTGTGTAAAATGTACATTTTAGAAGTTTGTATCTTCAAATGCAGTTTAGATTAGCTCTAACTTCCTATAGACCGTTATTACATAGACAAATTTGGTTCTACTCACCGTCAACACTGACAGAAACAGTGAATTTCTTGTGTATAGTGCTTATGTTGCTCTTGATCATCAGTTCATAAAATCCACTGTCTGTGGTGTCTACTTCCATGATGGTCAGATCTCCAGTTTGTTCATCCAGCTTCAGTCTGTTTTTGAATCTCTCATCAGGACCATCATAAGTAGCGAATCGTTTTTCTGCTCTATAGATTTCAGCCAAGACAACGTCGCCAAACTTCCACAGAATTAAATCATTGCCCTGTATTTTAGCACCAGTATGAAGAAGGACTGAATCTCCCTCCTTCTTTAAAATCTCTGACCACGTAACATCTAAAACAACAACAACAGACACACAACAAGCACAGAGGCATAAACATAAATGAAATACATACAGACAAAAAGTAATATTTACATATATCGTACTGACAGCAATTCTTTAAACGACTCTCACCAAATATTGAATTCACAGTTTTTACTGTTTGGAAAGATACATCTTCACTCTTACAAGTGAACGTGTATTTTTCTGAATACTGAATAAAAAACATTTGGATATTAAAGGACACAGAGCTACTATTCAATTCAATTCAATTCAAGTGTATTTATATAGCGCTTTTTACAATGTAGATTGTGTCAAAGCAGCTTACAAGTTCAAGTATAGTCCAGATTTTAGAGTTTAGTTCAGTTCAGTGTGGTTTAAGTTTCACTGCTGAAAGTTCAAACACTGAAGAGCAAATCCACCGAAGCGCAGCTCCACAAGTCCCGATCCGAGCAGGCCAGTGGCAACAGTGGCGAGGAAAAAACTTCACCAATCGACGAAGTGAAGGAAAAAAAAAACCTCGAGGGAAACCAGGCTATGTTAGGCACGGTCATTTTCTTCTGGCCAAACTTCCTATGTGGAGCTGCAGTCTAGGCGCCGGGCTGGAGAAGCTGGACATCCATCGTGTAAGCTGCAGGTGAGGGTAGGGCACCAGCGGGAGGTTAGGCTGGCCCACAGGATCAAACGCTACTAGGGCTCTATTTTATCAATCTGAGTGCATGGTCTAAAGCACACGGCGCAGGTGCACACAGGTGTCTCTGAATCCACTTTTTTGGTTATTTTAAGCACTGGAAAAACAGTCGGGATGCTCGGCGCATACTCTTTGATATTTACATTTAGCTCAATGCTATTTACATTTTGGACTTTGTAAGCGGAAAAACAGAACGCTTCGCTAGTGAGGAAATGGATCTGCTTGTGCATGATGTTTTACAATAGAACTACACAGGCGGTCATTTTGACCATTCTTAATTGCTGCAATTTAATAACTTTGTTGAAATAAAACACTCATACCTATAATTCCCTGAGTTTTTTCCAAATATGTGTGCCTTTCTCTTTTAACATTGTTATTTTATTAAAATTGCAAAACACATAAGAGCTATGAGTATTTCAAAACAGCATATTCATTTCCATGAAAAAGCCTTCTCCCCGATTGTGAAAGTGAAAGTGAAAATGAAAGTGAGGCACAGACATCTGTGTGTGGTCTAGTAGCCTGACTATACATTTATAGGCTGCATTACCAAAAAAATTGTGTTTTAAGAGTGATGACTTAATTAAAAATGATGACAGATGTTTAAAGCTTATTTTTAATATCGCAATAGAAGCTTTGAATGTAAATATGACATGACAATATATCTTATATGAGAACGGTCAGAATGACTGTTAAGGTAATTCTAGTAGTTATGGAATTCTGGTAGTTCCAGCGTTAAGCCACCAGCAAACCATCTATTGAACGAGTGGGATTCACCAAAGAATCCTGAGTTGAAGAAGGCATGGGAGAAGGTAGCGGTTTTTATACCTATGCAGACAATAATAATCTTTTACATTTGAATCCTTTAATTTTTCATATTTAAAAACATTTCTGTGCTGCTGTGCATCCCTGTGTGTGTAATAAGCAATTGGTATACACGCTGTAGACCTGCCTATAAGAGCATATCACTATCGTGCTTTTTAAACAACGAGAAAACATGCTTCATTGACTTTAGAGCAGCTTTTAGTTGGTCAATAGTTTGGGTCTTTTTCAATCGCCTCAAATTAACATGTCAACAATGTGCCTTAACACAACTTCTTTTCAGACTAGCATGGTCATACATGCATTTGCTATTTAAACAACATGGCACAGAACATGAAAAGGATACCAGTGCAGTGCTGAAACTAGCAAAAAACACTTACGGCGCACATGGCACTGCATTGTGCCAGGTGTATGATAGGGCCCATAGACTCATAACAAGCACTTCTGGGTGGAACAGTTAGGGAAACGATTCAAACTTCACCTTTTATTTCATTTACCAAATTCAAAATGAAGATGTCTGATTGCTGGTTCGAGCCTCGGCTGGGTCAGTTGGCGTTTCTGTGTGGAGTTTGCATGTTCTCCCTGTGTTGGCGTGGGTTTCCTCCGGGTGCTCCGGTTTCCCCCACAAGTCCAAAGACATGCAGTATAGGTGAATTGGGTAAGCTAAATTGTCCGTAGTGTATGAGTGTGAATGGGTGTGTATGGATGTTTCCCAGAGATGGGTTGCAGCTGGAAGGGCATCCGCTGCGTAAAACATATGCTGGATAAGTTGGCGGTTCATTCCGCTGTGGCGACCCCAGATTAATAAAGGGACTAAGCCGACATGAAAATGAATGAATGAATGAAAATGAAGATGTGATGGAATAAATTATATATCAAATTGACAGACTCACCAATGATGGTCACATTGTATGACTTGTGTGCGGTGTGTCCGCTTCTGATAACGTCAACATAATAAACTCCAGCCTGTTCAGTTCTGATGTTTTTGATGGTCAGAGATCCAGTTTGAGGATCCAGCTGTAGTTTGCCTTTGAACCTCTTATCAGTTTCATTATATTTAGGGACGCTTCCAGCTTTTATTTCAGCTACAGGAGATTTCTGATGTTCAAACCTCCATTGTATTGCATTATATGCCTTTATGTCAGGAACATCAGGGAGTAAAGTGATTAAATCACCCGCCAGCACTGAAGCGGTCTTTGTGGAGTCAACAGACACAACTGGAGAAGAAACAAGAACAGTTACTAAGATTAATACTATAATTCAAAAACTATATTGAGACCAGGTGGGATTTACAAGACAATGCAACAAACAACACCTAGAAAAGCATATGATCAAGTCAATTAACTGTAGCATGGCATCTGTGTTTGGGTTAATTCACATTCACATTTACTCATTATGCAGAAATATTTGCACTTCTGCTAGACTGGACATAAACGGCATTTTGTGACTGCTCGTGTTATTCTTTATATCATTTAAATACAAACAGGCATACAGGCAAACTCATAAACCTTTGAATCATAAAACTATAGGCTATATAGGCTAAACCAAGAAATGAGCCTTGCATAATGTTCGTCAAACAATCCACTGTATGAATTGTAAATTTAATACGATTTTAGCACATTGCTTTTTCTTATTACATGGCTCTCTGGAATACTTGAATCTGATTGGTCAGTTATGACAAGGTATGTTATTCCCCAATAACAAATGATAACATTTATATCACAGCTTCATCTGCGTACTACGATGCATCTTGACTGTTAATATATGAGTATGAGTTAATATATGAGGTAATATATGAGGTGTGCCATTATTACATACAGATAAAATAGTTCTGGCAGGTTTTGAGCGCATTACGTCTCCATATCACTACAGTGAATCATTTGAGTTATTTCACAGCTACAACAGGCAAAAATCACATCAAAATACGAATGAAGGCTTTGGATGAGATGTTTGAGGAACTACTGCTACACACGGGAGCGGTTTGAGGACAAAAACCTGACAAATGTCTAAAATACACCATCTAAATAGTGTCTTTAGCTGTTGAAACCATAATATAAGTGGAATAATTTAGTTATTAGTTGAACAGCTGAGTAATTATTAGAAAATAATGCATACGTGAAGTGTAACTTCGTATGACCTGTACATGGACAAAATTAAGACCTAAAAGACAATATTACAGTAAATGTAAGACTTTTTAAGGCCTAAAATTTTGTTTTTTAAATTTAAGACATTTTAAGAAACTATTGTGCCATCGATTGATTGATTCTTCATTACTATTTCAGCAAATTTGTTACAATTGTGTCTAGGTTAAGAGTGTTGTGCCACTTTGTTTGCATAAAGGTAGATTGTGGGGCCCTATCATAGACCCACCACAATAAGACGCAAGACGTGTTTGGAGCGATTTGTTGCTACTTTCAGACCAGCGCAACAGTAATTTTTACATTTAGAGCCACGTTGTATAAATAGCAAATCCATTTGCACCACTTTGTGGACTCATGGGTGTTCCGGTCTAGAAAAGAAGTGTGTTAAGGCGCATTGTTTGGCGCTACTTTGAGGAACTGAAATAGACTGCACCATTGACCAGGTAAAAGCTGGTCTAAAGACCAGGGCAGAGCATGTTAGTTATGTGCCTATGCGGGTTCAAACACTTACATATTGCTTAATACACACAGAATGTACAGCAATACACAAATATCTTTACATATGAAATCAATTAAAGGAATAAAATATTACAAAAATGATTATTTTCTACATAAATATAAAAACCACTGCCTCCATGCCTTCTTCACCTTGGGGGGCTTTTTCAGTTTATTCATGACAATTAGCATTTTTTATTATAATGTTATTATTATTAGCACTATTATTTATTATATGCATATTTATATTTCTTTTAATAAAAACTAGTTTAGATTTGTCCACCTGTCAGGTTTTGGAGACGTCTGCATCACCATATGGGGCATAAGAATAGGATGTGTAAAGGTGATGTATAGAGGCCGAATGGAGGAGCCTCGTTCTTTATCCTCTCGCAGATGGTCTGTTAAACTGTTTTCTTGCTAGCGAAGCGTTCAGTTTTCCCACTTACAAAGTCCGCTATGTAAATAGCAAATGCTCCATGGCGTGACGCAACTGACTCTTAAAGGCAATGGGAGACGAGTCTCTGATTGGTTTAATGCACGTTATGCTCAAAACACAGCCATAACTCATTAAGAGAATAAGCACAGCCCTGTTAGACCATGCGCCGTGGCACAAACCATACTTTTCCATCCTTAAAATAGCAAAAGCGGATTTAGACATGCCCTTAATGCTTTTGCACCATGAGCTTTAGACTTTGCGCCTAGATCGTTAAAATAGAGCCCTGTGTATGTGGCTTTAGTGTTTTTTGTTATTCGTGTCTATTCAAATCTATTCCAATCTGACGCTAAGCCTGTTATTGACTACAATATGTGGAGACTATTTGTACATAATTGTAAATAATAATGCTTTTGTTCTTCGAAATCTAATTTTCTGTTATGACTGGCCCCTACTCGTCGAACAATATTTTCTTCTACTCTAAAAACCTGTTATAATATCAAATGAACTTTCATCATTTATGATATTTGTTGTTGATGATTGTCTATTTGGGGCGACACAGTGGCTCAGTGGTTATCACTGTCGCCTCACAGCAAGAAGATCGCTGGTTTAAGAAGGTCGCTAGAGTCTCGGCTGGGTCAGTTGGCATTTCTGTGTGGAGTTTGCATGTTCTCCCCGTGTTGGCGTGGGTTTCCTCCAGGTGCTCTGGTTTCTTCCACAGTCCAAACACATGCGCTATAGGGGAATTGAATAAACTAAATTGGCCATAGTGTATGTGTGTGTATGCGTGTGTATGGGAGTTTCCCAGTACTGTGCAGCTGGAAGGGCATCCGCTGTATAAAACATATGCTGGATAAAACATATGCTGGATAAGTTGGTGGTTCATCCCGCTGTGGCGACCCCTGATGAATAAAGGGACTAAGGGGAAGGAAAAATAATGAATGAATGATTTTTTATTTGTGACTGCACAGAATTTAAGCTGAATTTCATGCCATGCCAGAGTTAACGCAATTACGAGAGTTTGAATTGTAAAAAGGAACTGTATCTTTATCCTAGAACTTGTAATTACAACAAGCCAGCAGGAAACTTTGTGCAATTAAAAATTTCTATGTGAAATGTATATACTCACCACTGACATTGAAACTCTTTTTGACGCCACCGTCATTGGATACTTCATAACCACCAATGTCTGTTGTCATGATGTTTGTGATGGTGAGATCTCCAGTCTTCTTATCCAGCTTCAGTCTGCTTTTGAATTTACCATAAAGCTCATCATCACCTATTTCAAGCACATCGGCTTCCTTGTCTATGGTAGCAATGATTATGTCTTGAGGTTGAACCCTCCAGTATATCCCATCCCCTTTCTGTATTTTAGAATCAGTGTGTAAAGTGACAGAATCTCCTATCTTTACTGATACCACCTCCGTATCACCAAACACACCTGAAAAATAAAGATGACAGTTCAGTTATATATTTATTATTTTTAATTTGAATACCATTACCTTGTATAGTATTAATGCATTTTGGACTTGTTGTTGTGGATGGGTAAATGGGAAAAGGACTTGCATGGCTATAACTTCAAAAGCAATTTACCCTAGGATTATGGTTATTAAAGAGATAGTTAATGCACAATTCACAAATTACTCACCCTTCACTTGATCCAAACCTCTTGAAATTGTTTCTTCTTTTGAACACAAAGGAACATGTACTGAAGAATGTTGGTAAAAAGCATCCATTGACATTCATAGTAGGATACTGTGATTAAAAAAAATACTATGGAAGTCAATGGCTGTTTTTTCTTCTTATGTGTTCTTATGTGTTCTTCTTACGGGTTTTGAACAACGTGTGCTCAGTTTGTTTCTTAAAAATCACATTATTTTTCACATAATTTACCTTAATTTTACACTGCTTCTCAGATAGCATGAAAACGACTTTTCAATTTCCTGGTTCTCCGAAGGCCCCCCTTAATGGATTGGTTAGCTAACCTGTGTTGTGATTTGTAGGAAATGTCATGCCTCTTCCAACGAACAATAAAACCAGAAAATGCAAGCATGACTCTTGCAGGATATTCCAGAACGGTATGTATGTGCTACCATGAAAATAGCAGCATTTGGACAGAATATACATTGGCCTACTAATGTTACAATGTCTGTGTGACCACGCTGTCTTCGCTGTACATTTCCAGGGCTGTTTAATGCGAAGGTTTTATGATATCCTCAACCTGAGTTGACGTTGTTGTAGTCCATAAAACAACGTTTGCTGTAGGCTTTGCTATGCTAACTCTGTAAAAGACTCCCTTTGCATTGAACTTTGAGTGTTGTAACTTTACAACTGAAGTTTATTTATAAACTAATTTGGAGAGGATCACGTGCTTATGATTGCTTACAGCTGGTCCCGCATCATCCAATTCATGATTCACCAATCAGACGATTCCTAAGCCACTATAAATACCCTAAGTTTCATATCACAGCCATCTTCATTTTGAAGAATCCCCCCTTCCACCACTACTCCTCCTTTCCTAGATGGGTGGCACGGTGGCCCAGTGGTTAGCACTGTTGCCTCACAGCAAGAACGTCACTGGTTCTAGTCCTTACCAAGCCAGCCGACGTTTCTGTGTGGAGTTTGCACATTCTCCTCGTGCTCACGTGGGTTTCCGCCGGGTTCCCCGGTTTCCTCCCACCGTCCAAAAACATGCAACTTAAGTTAATTGACTAATCCAAATCGACATCATAGACATGCTCCTAGTAAGTAGTCATCTCAAGAGCAATCACTATCTGTTCATTAGCTACTACAGCAAACGTACCTTCGTACCTTCAAACGGGAGGGAGCCCCGGGCTCGAGGATCTATGAGCTCAGGGCTCTCTCCCGGGACAGCATGCCAAACAAGCTTTATAACCAATCATCAGCTAAGTGTGAACTCTTAAAATGTTGTTTATGCTCACACAGCTACATTTCACACCAAGTTTAAAATACGACATCATAGTAGACCACCACTTTTCAACCCCTAAAACAGTTTACCAGAAATGTATTAAAGTAACATTCAAATATATTTAACATCTATATTTATAATATAAAACATGACTATCCTACATTTCTGACACAATACCAACATTCAAAACCTGTATGTTGTGGATCTGTGGATTGTAAAGTTGTCTAACTGGATCATTTAGCTGATTCTTCCATAGAGATATATTTATATTATTTAACATGAACATTCTCGCCATATTTTAGGATATGAATGTTCATTATAGTTTAAAATGCAAAGTAAGGCTAAAGTAAGTAAAGTACATTTGTTTCCAGTGCGTGTTACAATGTATGAATAATTAAGTCTTTCTAGTTTTTTTTATGTTGAATTCTTATTACACACTGCAGACTTTAAAGAGAAAGTAATATGAGTAATGTCTGGCATGTGCCCAGGTAGAACTTCAAGTAGAAATGCCCCTGAAAATGATCCAAAGTGCTATTAAGTCTGTGCTGGAAACGTAAAAGTTTAGTCCTGACTCTTCGGGTAATAGTCATTTGTTAATAGCACGACGTAACAGACGTCTTGAAACAGATATTGGTTTACAATTCCACCCTTCCCTTCATCGTGTACATAATTTGTGTTCCTTTTTATTTTTGGAGTTTTCATGACACGTTCTTACAACGTTACTTTGTGAATATTATCATATTCCTCTTAATAAAATATTGAATGTGGTAATAAAGTATTGCTGAATGCTTAGAACGTTATAAATGTGGTGTGAAAATCACTTTCATAAAGGTTTAAATTGGTAGGAACCGAAGTGCGAAAGTGAAACCGAAAGTGTTTTATAACAGAAACGAGTCTTACCTTCCAAGAACAGTGAGAAGAAAAATAACAATACATAGTTTCCCATTATGCCTTAGTCTTTAGGATCCGGGCTTTTGGAGAAGATTAGTCGATTGTATTGGTAATATCCGCTCCAGTGTTTTTTCGGGTGTGTCAGAACAGCAGCGGACGACTGACGGGAAAAGCTCGCTTTAAAACAACTGCAGATCGACAGAGCGAATTATTAACAACTGAGATCGAACTGATCAATTGTCTTGTTTAGTCCATGTGCTATCTGTATTTTGGATGAGTTCTAAAGGTCGACGGATCGAATCTGGCAAGTTAATAGGCTAAGCGCTTTAAGCGTTTTTTATCTGTTGTGATGGCCGCTTGATGAATCTTTTGTTTCGACTCAGTGGTTCGGAGCGCGAATCAAACTGCGAAAGCCACGTGAGTTCAGTAAGAGGTTTTCTAAAATGACAAACATTTCGAAAATTCAGTGGTTCTCTGCAGGGCAAATCAGCATAAAATCCACACGAAACACGTGGGCTCATGACCATTGACCGACTTTAATAGATTTACCTGATCTCGGATCGGTACAACATGCTTTAAAGAGACATTTGTAGCTTAAGGAATAACAGTTCAAATATATATTAGTGAACCTGCATAGCAGAGACCACCATGGGCAAGTCCTGAAAATTGAAATTTGTAAAACAATGCATATTATGAAACAGTTAGTACCATTAAAAGTAATCCTACATTAATAGCTTACTGCATTTGATAAACGATACTACTGTAAAGAGACGATGTCTGGGTACTACAAGTCCCAGCAGGCTTAGCGCCACGTAAGGAAGTGTTACGTGCAGACGCTACTGGTTGCGGCGTAAGTTAACAACATGTTCCAGAGTGTTCAGCGCTGTATAAGGGAGTCAAAGGTTTTTTTTTTTGCCCTTTTTGCTTCTGGGTTTTGCAATCTGGTCGCGGCACTTAAAGGCCGAGTTGACACTTCACTTGGGGGGTAGCTGATAAGCAAACAGGATTAATATTGTCAGATGTTTATTGCGAACTCATTTAAAGAGTGCTGTTACTGGATCATTGCCTACTGATTGTTGCCTGAGTGTCAGAATTGGAAATTATGGATCTTAGAGGGATGCAGGGTTGCCGTTTACTTTAGATCTACATGAATATTTTTGTTATTAAATCTTTTCCTTTCGACATTTTTTGTATGTGAATTCGGGTTGTTTATTGTGTTTTGAGTTTGACCAGAGTTTGTATTTGTATTTTCCTTTGTTAATCCTTTCTTTCTTTCTTTCTTTCTTTCTTTCTTTTGTAGGTTCTATTTTGGATTTGCTTTATACCAGTGGCCACTGGGTTCCCTGCACAGTGTGGATGGCGGTGGAGAAAAGGTGGTTGGGATTGTATGGTGATTTGGTCACTTTATTAGGGACCGAGCGCCTACGGTCCCTAATACCGTAAAACACATCTTGTGTTGTTTATTCTTCTCCGGAATGAATTTTGAGGGTGCTCAACATGCTCGAAAACTCACAAATCTTTGCACACGCACCAGATCTGTTATAAGTTTCAGGAAGTGGGTGTGGCAAAATGACTCGACAGCGCCACCTATGCACATTTGACGGACTGGCCCCCGAGCCACGTTTCACGCACACGTACGAAAATTGGCACACACATCACACATGCCAAAACCTACAAAAAAGTCTCTAGGAGCGAAATCTCAAACCCAACAGGAAGTCGGATATTTTAACTTCCTCTGCCGAAAAAGTGCAGTTTTTACCATTTCCAGGCGTGGTATTTGAACAAACTTCTCATAGGGAATTCATCAGATCAACATCAGAGTTGGGTATTGTCATCTAAAGGCCTTGCCGATGTTAAATTGCGAAGATCTAGAGTTTTCGTCGAAGGGCGTGTCTGTGGCCGCCTCTCAAACTTTGATGCTTGTTATAATGCAGGCATACATTGTCTGATCTGATTTAAAATCCATATGTCTGATAACAGTCCTGACCTGAACACATTTACATCCCAATAACCAGATACAGATATAGCGCCACCTGCTGGCAACAGGAAGTGACATGTTTTACACTGTAACTAACTCCTTCTACAAATTTTATCACATCGAATCCATGTTTCCTTTAGTTTAGTCCAAAGGCCTTTGTGATGTTAAATTGTGAAGATCTAGATTTTTCGGCGAGGGGCGTGTCTGTGGCGGACTGAGAAAGTGCTTCGCCATGGAGGAGGAAGCACTTATAACTCAACCAAACAATATCTGATCTGCCTGAAAATGTCGAGGTTCGATGAGATTGCTCTCCTGAAGACATCTACATGCCAATATTGAGTCTCAGTCATAGCGCCACCTGCTGACAGAAGGAAGTTTGTCATAAATCGGTGATTTTCTCAGGTATTTTCATATATATCGACTTGAATTATTATTGTCCGCTGTTCTCTGTCATCGTAAGGCCACCGGGTGGTGGTGACCCCGGGTGCGTGGTCCCTTTCATCGCTGCTTGCAGCTTTAATTCATTTTGTGTTTTTTAGGAGTGTTGTGAGAACACTGCTGCTTGGGTGCTTCATCTGTCCTCACTTTCTGGGTAACCGGTGACCATTAGTGGTTTGTTTTTTTCTTTTTTTTTTCTTTTGTTTATTTATTTTTCCCTCCTTGTTTCCATTAAAGATTGAGAATATTTGTATCCTTTTTTTATAATTCAACTTGTGAAATAAAATGAATCGTTTTCCTGATTGTAAGTCACTTCATTTACCCTCTGCTGAATAGTTTTTTGTTTAAACGCCCTGCCGACTACGCCAATTGTGAGCAGATGACTTTTGCCAGTCAAAAACTGTTCACCCATTTTAATGGAAAATTCCAAACACCATAAAACCGCTCGTCCTCACAGCCATGAACCGACAAAAATGCTTTATTTTGATGTCTTTATTGTAAAGAAATTGTAAAAAATATATAGAAAATAAATGAATTAATCTGCTTAATTTAGTAAGTAGGCTATATCATGGTTGTCAACATGCGATTACTTGCAGCAGGCATACTTTAAAAAGCATTTTTCACAGATTTATGTTGCTGAATTGTGGGGCGCTGTTGTATGGAAGCCCTTTCCTACCACGGAATAAAAAAATTCTGACTCTGAGAAAAGCATTTCGTTTTAAACAAGAAGGCATTTAATTTCAGTGTAAAAGTCATTTGAGCGTAAACAGAAAAGACAAACATTTATCAATAATCAAGTTATTGCAAAGCTTATGAAATAGAAATAATCTGATTAATGGAGGAATCTGTTGAATAATGAAAGTAGTTTAAGACAATGCCAATGAATATTCCAGCAAATTATAAAGTTATGCGATTTTAATGTCCTGCATAAATAAAACTTTTATCAGAGCTTCAGAAACCGTTTGGCAACTAATAGGATGACTTTTTAATGGCTTTGAAGCAGAGGTAGTCAATAAACTGATCAAAAGATGCCAGGTTTGTTTCATGCAGATAAAAGTGTTTTATTTTACTGTTCTCACTGTAAGCACGTGCTTTTTTGTTGAAAGAAAAAAAAGGTTGATCTAATTTAAGGATGTGTTCATGTCCTATAAATGTGATGCCTGTTTGAAGTATGCCATTGTTTTGACATAGAAACAATAAACTTGATTTGTTCAATATGTGAGATACCTGATTACGTTTGATTCTTTTATGTTAGTCTAATTTCAATTACATTTACATTTCATTCATTCATTCATTCATTCATTCATTCATTCATTGTCTTTTCGACTTAGTCCCTTTATTCATCTGGGGTCGCCACAGCTGAATGAACCGCCAACTTATCCAGCATATGTTTTACGCAGGGGATGCCCTTCCACCTGCAACCCATCACTGGGAAACATCCACACACACTCATTCACTATGGACAATTTAGCTTACCCAATTCACCAATACCGCATGTCTTTGGACTTGTGGGGGAAACCGGAGCACCCGGAGGAAACCCACGCAAACACGGGGAGAACATGCAAACTCCACACAGAAATGTCAACTGACCCAGCCGAGGCTCGAACCAGCAACCTTCTTGCTGTGAGGCGATCTACTACCCAGTAGCCATTTACATTTCAGTCTTTGTAATTTTTACTGCTAATATTATTACTATTGTGATTATTAGATTTTTTCTTAGTTTTAATTTAGCTGTATGTAGATACCTTTTAGATGGAAATGCATTTCATTTTTGTTGTTGTTGCAACTAAACATTTTTTTAGTCACAACTACTTTAAATAATTCTAAAAGTGCAGTCAAACGATCCAAAATGTAAATGACTTGCTTCAACCAAACTACGACTTGCTTGAGGCTAGAAGGTTAAGGCTCAAAACTTGCACATCTGTGCCTCACTCTTATCTCTGGTATTTCTTTACTTTATGTAGTCCGAGTAGGAGGATGTGGGTCAAATTTGACGATTGCAGTTGCACACATTAGCACAAACAAAGAACTGTGGTCACTGGAAAAAGAAAAAAAAAAAGAGGCAGAAGCAGAATGTGAGTACAACTCCCAACAGATACATATTGTGCTGTACTGTCGAGATCGTCACTGAGCCATGACTGCTAAACTGCAAAAGAAATTCATGTTTCACCTACTGGTCTTCATCTGTTTACGCCTTGGACGAATGGTTGGTAAGTTATAAATATTTGTATGCTTTCAACTGATAAAACTATGCCATCTCGTCTGGATTCAGGTCGGTCGGCTTGCATTATTAACACATTCGGTTCTTTACAATGTAAAAAGGCTGGGGTGGTTTTCAAAAAAATGTAAATGACGTAAAAGATGTAAATATTTTGAATTAAAAAATAATATATAAGAATATATTGCTACTTGGTTAGAGTATTTTCTTAGTTTTATGAACTTTCAGGGTAGTATGTCGTTATTGCATTGGCAAGTAAGACAGTTTAGAGTTTACCATCAGTGAACTGTTTCCATCTCAAGGTACAACAATGTCCTTTCTAACCAATGAAGAATAATAAACACTGAGGAAACGTATTCTTTAAAGATGTACTGAACTTTAGCTGAGCTTCAAGTTGAATCCTAAACAGATCAAATATTTAATTTTCTACTTTGCAAAATCGAAATGTGACAGCTTTCCGTTTATATAATTGTTTTCTAATGAAAATCCATTAATTATTATGTCTTGTTTTAAAGTGGCTTTTACAATTATTTTATTTACTTTAAAATTAATCTCGAGTGACTGTAGTGCTCAGAGTCGTATTGTAATGTCAAAACCAAATAGAAAGCTTGCGATCATCTAAAAACTACAACATTAAAGCTAAGGCTTGATTGATTTCTTTAACTTCATCCCGAAATTCGCAGTGTGACTGATAAATGCTGTGTGTTGTTCAGGTGTGTTTGCTGATTCAGGTGTAGTGAAGTCAGTGGTGGAAGGAGATTTAGTCACTCTGGACTCTGGTGTTGCTGAAATACAAGCAAGAGATAGGATAATATGGCAGTTTGGAACTAATAAGACTCATATAGCTCGAATCAATAAACGAGCTGGAACATTCTCCACATCTGACGGTGATGCTGTGGGGTTCAGAGACCGACTGAAGCTGGATAATCAGACTGGATCTCTGACCATCATGAACACCAGTACAGCAGACTCTGGACTTTATCAACCAGTCATCCGCGGCCAAACAAAGACCAAATACACTGTCATTGTATATGGTGAGTCATGATTACAGGTTTGCTCACTCTGTCTACTACATGTTTGCGAAACTAAAATTAATATGAGTCTCTTACAAGTGACTGAGACGGTTACAGTTCATGATGGACACAGTCTCAGCTAACAAGAACAATTGCAAATACAGCACTGTAAAATTGTGGGTTTATACCCAAGAAAACTGCAATCATTTCAGCAATATTTATGTTCCGTATATATAATTAGCAATCAACTATTATATAATTTATCTGACTTTATTTCAGCTCATCTGCCTGTTCCTGTCATCATCAGTAATCCCTTAAACTCTTCATCATCCCATAAATGTTCAGTGTCGTGTTCAGTGGTGAATGTGAGCGCTGTGAGTCTCTCCTGGTACAAAGGAAACAGTTTATTCTCCAGCATCAGTGTGTCTGATCACAAAAAGAGCCTGCCTCTAGATCTGAAGTGTCTGGATGATTCCTACAGTTGTGTGGTGAACATTTCAATCACCAAACAGACCACACTTCTCCTCAACACCGAACACTGTCAACCATGTCCAGGTATGTGAAAGATCAAATGTTAATCATAACAGCAATCATTCTGTCCTCCACCCTGTTTAAAGTTTGTGGCTTTCCAAATGATCTCGGTATTATGATATAAATTAGGGGTCTAAAACTTTCAAGCGCTCCTGAACACCTTGATTGCTTAGTATAAGTGCAGTTACATATACAGTAGAAATTACACTGGGAAAAATGTACTAACGGAGACACACACACACACACACACACACACACACACACACACACACACACACACACAAAAACCTACGCTATGCAAAGACAACAATAATGATCTTACTCTTTTTACATAAAAGTGGGTGCAGCTATTGGATGCCAACTCTCTCAAAACTTCTAGTCGAACTAATTCACTAACACTGATTCACTAACATTGATTTTAGTCATCAAAATAAACGGCGCATAGTCTACTTGATGTTGCAAGCTGGTATTTTTTTTACTATATCATTTTTGTGTTTTTTCATAAGCGCACTTGTTATTCCTAGTAATTTCCTCTATAGGCAAATAAATCAGGAGTCCTACAACAAATAGCAGAAAAGAGCTTACTTCCGCATTGCTAAATATGGTGGATGTCAGGCTGCTCATGCGCACCAGGACGATTTTCGTTCATGTTTAGCATATCAAGCAATTTTAACTGTCGATACGGCAAACATGCTAACTCACGCCGTGACATTGAATGGCCCTTAATGAAAAACAGAAACACCCGATGTGTGCTCAGCAATACTGTTGTGAGCTTGAGCGCCACCAAGTGGTGTTTTACTACAACTTCAGAAGTTCCAGGCATGTTAACATGAGGTGGTGGATCGCTAATTTTCTAAATGATTTTTTTTACGGCTTTTTTTTATGAACTCATGAGGCCTTAAATATTGTCAATAAGCACAAACAAAAATCGCCCTGGTGTGCACAACCTTTAGGGCGACATTTTATATAAGAAAAACAGCATTAGATTCACCTTTGGCTTTAAAGGCTGAGGTATACAGATGCAGAAACAACGTAATGCTAACAAAAAGGTATACTTGTTGATTTAGTAACTTTATCATAGCATTTATATACTGCTACTGTCTGATCATTTGAAGTGCTTCTTTTATCCTTACTTGTAAGTCACTTTGGATAAAATCATCTGTTAAATGAGCAAATGTAAATGTAACACAAATGTTTGTCTTTAGCCACTACAGCACCAGGCCCAAAGTCTACTTCACAGTCTACTTCACCTCCCCCCTTATCGTCTACAGAGCCTAAAACTGCGTCAGCTCCTCCAAACCTTCATGTCATGCTGATTTCAGCTGCTGCTGTCGCTGTATCTCTGCTCACTGTTGCTGTAGTCGGGATCATCTGGATCTGCAGGAATCCCCAAAAAACTGATAAGAAAGGCAAGCGTCACCTCATGATATCATATTTGTTAAAAAGTTGTATTTATCAAACATAAAAATTTAAATATGATATATCTGAAACGACAAAGCCTTTTACAAAAACGCAAATCTAGGTTTTAATGTTTTCAATCATTGTGTTACTATTGTAGAAACAGTTCAGCAACAGACGAGTGATGATCACCATGATGATGAGGTCACTTACGCCAATCCAACATTCTACAAAACAAATGCACAAAAATCGGTAAGATCGTTTAAGACCATGATCTGTGTCTTGCTCTTATTAGCAAATCTGATGTTTTGGTCCCGTGCTATCTTTTTTTCTTCCTTCCATACCAATAATACTTGAAATATAGCTATTAAATACAAATATGTAGATTCAATTCAATTCAATTCAAGTGTATTTATATAGCGCTTTTTACAATGTAGATTGTGTCAAAGCAGCTTAACATGTTCTAGTAAAGTCTAGATTTCAGAGTTGAGGTTTAGTTTAGTTCAGTTCAGTGTGGTTTAAGTTTCACTGCTGAAAGTTCAAACACTGAAGAGCAAATCCACCGAAGCGCAGCTCCATAAGTCCCGGTCCGAGCAGGCCAGTGGCAACAGTGGCGAGGAAAAAACTTCACCAATTGACGAAGTGAAGGAAAAAAAAACCTCGAGAGAAACCAGGCAATGTTAGGCACGATCATTTTTCTTTTGGCCAAACTTCCTGTGTGGAGCTGCAGTCTAGGCGCCGGGCTGGAGAAGCTGGACGTCCATCGTGGAAGCTGCAGGTGTGGTAGGGCACCAGCAGGAGGTCAGGCTGGCCCACAGGATCAAGCGTAGACTTGTTCGTCACTGTAGCCTTTCAGGAATCAGTCTCATGCACTCCATTCCTCCATGACCACCACAGTATCAGCTCGGGATACGGCCTGGTCCAGGATACCTTTGGATCATCTCTTCACAGGTCTAGGATCTAGATGTGTGTGAAGTTATATAAAATTATATCATGTAAATATGTATGTAAAATTACAAAAAATGTCGTTTTCTTGTGAAATCCTACAAGAAACTCTGCGTGATTCTGTAAAAAACCCACAAACTATGGTGCGCTTCAAAAATTTAAATGTCAGCAAGAAGAAAGAAAGAATGTTAAAGTCAACTCTGTGGAAAAACCCTGCAGCACAGATGGTTAACATAAAATGGGAAGTACACTGGAGCTTAGTGTTAGAAAAAAACAACAACTTTGGTGTGACATAGCAGTTATGCTGACAAGATTATGTTTAAAAACACAAGGTTTATGAGCAGACTTAAGGTCAAATCAGTTCAGTTCCATGTCAGAGGTATGAATCAATAAGAGGAAGCTGAAGAAGTAGAATCCCGAGGAGGAGATGGTACGACAATCAACAAAGGCGGACCAAGAGGTTTGAGAGAGCCCAGTGAAGCCAGTTGGATGATGGGCGACAGTGAAGACAAGGGAGCTTAAGCTGCTTTTCTACTGCAGCGGTAGTTTGACATGGTTTGGTTCACTTCATGGTTTGGTTTTCATTTCCACAATAGTTAATTAGCTTTAGTTCTCGCCTATAGAGCGGGAGGTTGCCACTTGATCGTAACATGCCGTGTAAAAGCATCTATAGAGCCAAGGCAGAGCCAATGGGTCGGAGGACCAAGGTGGAGACAGGTTTTAAGGTTGAGACTGTTGTGTTTTGTTCCTTGTCTTTCAATCAGCAGTCGAGTCAGAGGGTCTTGATTTCAGAAGGTGGATCTCTACATGAACCTCTGCCTCTCTGTGTCCATGGTCTTGCTTTTATACATGCAGTTTCACCTCCTCCTGTTTTTACTCGGTATACATTTCACACATATATGATATTTAGGGTACTGTGACATTTCTCTGTTATATTCTTGGCTCTCTGCCCTTCTAGCTTAGGTTTATATTCCTGTGTTGCCTTTGCTAACTTCTGCTATTATGGTTATACGTTCACTTCGCGCTTACTGCACACGTATGCATACATATGGTTATACAGATTGACATGTTCACTGCAGACTTTTAGAGAATATAAAATCTTCATCAAGACCAACAGGATGGAGCAAATCCACACGTCCAAATGGACCTGACCGAGGGTGAGCTGAGATACTGACAGGAACCATCAGAAGTGGAGTTTTGATCTAGTGCCTAAATAAATAAAAAAAACTAAATGGTGAAAGGGTCCACTCAGTTAGTGCAGTGACAGTGTCTATTGGTGGATGAAGGTTCACTGCATGTTCGATCTTTCCAGTGTACAATGCGGTTTTAGTTTAAATTGAACTAAATTAGCAGCTAGCTCTCTGCAGCTGCTGGTGGTGGTTGAGGAGATTCCCTCCAACATCAGTGAATGATGTTTGATTATTTGGATTCCTACAACAAAGTCTTGTACTGACCAAGTATACGATCTCTTAATCACAAGCATATTTCTCTTGGTCATTAGACAGTAGTGTTGTCACGATACTGGAAATTCTATCTTCGATATGATACCTTTTAAAAATATCAATATTCAATACCATTTTCGATACTGCGAGGAAACTGGATACCTGACTTCAATATTAAACATAATATGGAGCATGAATGCCTCATATCATGGGCTGACCTAGTTACAGAATCCTGCCTTGAGCTTCTTGACCCTCTTGAACC
This sequence comes from Danio choprae, assembly GCA_903798125.1. Lineage (NCBI taxonomy): Eukaryota > Metazoa > Chordata > Actinopteri > Cypriniformes > Danionidae > Danio > Danio choprae. The sequence continues at coordinate 1,614,221 of CAIGQW010053379.1, forward strand.
TTGTCCTTAAATTCTCAGACCAAGACAGAATCTCCTTCAGGGAGGGAGGAGCATAGGGTGGAATGTTAGATGTTTGCATAGGGTGGAATGTTAGATATGAAGACTTTCTTCCTCTTTCTTCCTAACAAATGGTAATATGGATAGAAGCCCGAGGATAGGGGCACACCCTTAGCAGTGGGCCAAAAGATACCAGGAGTTATAAATCTATCATTCTGTGAGAGCAGAGTGGAGACTAGAGCGGGTGAAGGGAAGGAAGTGCAGGAGAGAGGTCAAATGACAACGAAGTACAGGAAGAAGCTTTACTGCATTCTCACTCCATTTGGCATGGAGGCAATTGTCTCTGTGTTAATATACCATGCTTGTATTGTCCATATGTAGAGACATACAAGGTATCACAAACCTTACACCGGCAATGAACTGGAACAAACAGAGGAAGTTAAAGGGTTGGTTTATGAAAACCAATAATTCTATTATTAATTACGCACCCTTATGTTGTTCCAAAGCTTTGAGTATGGGTCTCAATTCCTGAAGGGCCGCAGCTCTGCAAAGTTTTTTTTCTCCAACCCTAATCAAACATAGCTGATCCAACTAATCAAGTTGTTCAAAAGAGTCTCGAGCACCTTGATAAGTTGCATCAGCTGTGTTTGATTAGGGTTGGAGAAAAACTGTGCAGAGCTGCGGCCCCCCAGGAATTGAGTTTGAGACCCATGACCTTGAGACTTTCATTCATCTTCAGCACACAAATTAAGATATTTTAGATCAGTGGTCTCAAACGCAATTCCTGGAGGGCCGCAGCTCTGCACAGTTTAGCTCCAACCACCTCCAACTCACACCTGCTTAATAGTCCATAGTAGTCTTGAACACCTTGATCAGTTGGATCAGCTGTGTTTGATTAGGGTTGGAGCAAAACTCTGCAGAGGTTCGCTCCCTCCATTCCCTCCAGGAATCGAGTTTGAGACCTATGTTTTAGATGAAATCTAAAAGTTCCCCCCTTCTCCATAGACTTCAATTAAAATATTATGAAGCTATGAGAATAATTTTGTGTGTGCATTAAATACAACAGCTTTATTCTTTAACAGTGTCAGTATATTCCGCATGTTCATTAGCTCTGTGAAGTGAATGAGGTAATCTTACGTGGACATACCCTCGACCACTTAAATTTGACAGAGGAAGCAAGTGTGCTTCATATGTCTACTCCAGAACCTAAATGTCCCAGAATGCAATGCGATTGTGACATCACAAAAGTGTAGTTTCCAAGTGCTCAAGGGTTTAGGGCAGGGATGTTCTGCCAGTAGTGGACACTTGTGTAACTAAATCAATGACATACATCCGAGTCAACGAGATGAAGCAAAGTTAGCGAGTGAAGGACATAAAAATTGAACTGGAACGCAACCGAAGTCTGAGCCAGGGGATGGAAGGAGCCTAGTGGATAATAGTGGGACAGCCGTGAAGAGTGGTGAACTGACAACCTTCATGGCTAATCACAGTCATATCTGCTGAGCACGTAAACACAATGGCCAATCGGTGGTGTTTAAGAACGCACTCAACAGTGCTTAGCTTTTAATCATGTGTTGTCAATTTATGTGTTTGGGCTGCTTGCTTGTTTGTATGCATTTTGTGGTTTTATGTACAGCACTTTGCTACCCATTGTGGTTGGTTGCGAGGGCTCTAGAAATAAAATTTGAGTTGCGTTGAGTTGCACAAATGTTAGCGGGAAGTTAAGGTTTTTTATAATTTCATAACCCTAAAACCAGAAGGAGCTGACAACTTTTAACATGTGCTCTCATAAAAAAAAATCCTAAATCCTTTTTTCACCTTAAATTACAAGCTGAAGATTTTACACCTAAATTAAAATAGTGTTCAGTGCTAAATTGTGTCAGGTAAACCACAGGTCTCAAACTCAATTCCTGGAGGGCCGCAGCTCTGCAGTTTTGCTCCAACCCTAATCAAACACAGCTGATCCAAATAATCAAGCTGTTCAAAACTACTAGAGACTATTAAGCAGGTGTGAGTTGAAGCAAAACTGTGCAGAGCTGCGGCCCTCCAGGAATTGAGTTTGAGACCTGAGATATAAATGGTATGCACAAAATAAGAACATTTGAATAATATTTTTTCATTAACATTCTTAACTAGACTAGACATTACTCATGGTTGACTCTTTTGCATGCTTCTCTTTGTGTCTTGTGTTCCCGACAGGAGGATGAGGTGGTGTACGCAGGCATCGTTACAAGACGCTGATGATCAACAGTCAGTTCTGTTTACATTAATGTTTAAAAAAAACAGATATGGCAACAAAACTATTAAATGCGAAAAAGTGATGTTGCATTTACATCATGTTTAAAAAGAAACTTTTAAAAAGCATCATCGATAGTCACTCTGAACATTTGTGTTGCATTTATTTACATTTTTTAAGTTATTTTGGGTGCACAGAAGTTTAAAAATAAAAAAGACAACTGTGAAATAAATCAAATTATTCATTATCAAATTTAAGCCTAAATGAATTTGATGGGAAATTAATTAGCAGTATTCTCAAAGTGTGCTACACCAATCGATCTCACAAAAAATGTAACTACTACTATTCAAAATGCTGAATTTGTATGATGTGAATCTTACCAAAATAAAATAAGATCTTTAGAAAATATAATACTGGAAGACCACCCCTTACTGGGGTCTAAACAGAGCATACAGAAATAATATACAAATGGGACTCAACGCAAATGCTACCCATGTATTTACCAAAAAACTGCTATAACAAAACCTGATGTCCCTTACTTTGCTTAATCACAAACTATGCTAACATTAATGCCATTATGAAGACTAATACATAAATAAACAATATAATGTGATATAATGTAACATCATATTAAACTAAACTTTGCCCCATGCTGTGACTAATGTTAGCGTTCACATAGGAACGGCACAAATATTCACCATAAGCATTTATTTTTAGCAGGGGGATTTTAGTTTTGCATTTCTTCGTTTTCGCACTTCCTTTAATTGCGCTCTTCATTTCTGTTTAAATACTAAAAATACTTAACTGCTTGTAATTTCCTGAAACTGTACATAGACTACTTCTGCCACTGATTGCTTTTATTCGTAACGTAGAAACATGCATTTACTTTGATAAGGTATTTATAATGAAAAGATTAAGATTAATGTTATTTATCTGTTGGTGTAAATTTAAATCAAAACCACGCACAAAAATGAGCAATAAAATCTCCAGAACACACAACTTTCATTATATATCTACAGTTGTGGCCAAACGTTTTGAGAATTACATAAATGTTGGAAATTGGAAAAGTTGCTGCTTAAGTTTTTATAATAGTGATGTGCATATACTCCAGAATGTTCTGAAGAGTGATCTGATGATCTGCATATACTCCAGAATGTTCTGAAGAGTGATCTGATGATCTGCATATACTCCAGAATGTTCTGAAGAGTGATCAGATGATCTGCGTATACTCCAGAATGTTCTGAAGAGTGATCAGATGATCTGCATATACTGCAGAATGTTCTGAAGAGTGATCAGATGATCTGCGTATACTCCAGAATGTTCTGAAGAGTGATCAGATGATCTGCGTATACTCCAGAATGTTCTGAAGAGTGATCAGATGATCTGCATATACTCCAGAATGTTCTGAAGAGTGATCTGATGATCTGCATATACTCCAGAATGTTCTGAAGAGTGATCAGATGATCTGCGTATACTCCAGAATGTTCTGAAGAGTGATCAGATGATCTGCATATACT